>APFE031388935.1:0-21799 GCA_000404065.3 Pinus taeda | reverse complement strand
TATCTCAACCCATACTCAACTATGCCACGCACATACCTCAAAATGTGCCTCGCTACTGCCCAATGTACCATCTTCAGCGCTACCATGAACTGACTAAGGGTATTGACTACGCAACATATATTTGGCCTCGTATTGACTAGATACCTAAGAGATCCAATAAGTTGTCTATACAAGGTGGGGTCGACATCCTTGTTATCTGATGCATCAATCTTCTTCCAGTTGGTGATCATGGGTGTAGACATGGGTGTGCAATCCTACATTTTGAACCTCTTCAAAATATTTGTAGTGTATCTTCCTTGCCCAAGGAAGATATCCCCATTCTTCTACCACACTTCCTATCCTAGGAAATAGTGCATCAACCCCAAATCCTTCATGTCGAACTCTGCTTCCAAGTTATTCTTGCAGTCTTCTATCAGCCCTGATGATCCTGTCAAAACGAGATCAGCCACATACAAAACTAGAATGAGTGGCTCACCCTCTACCATCAAATAGTAAAGGTTGGGATCTACATCACTCTTGATGAATCCCATCTACTACAAGTAGTTGCCAATCCTACCATACCATGCCCCTTGCTTGAATCTGTATAGAGCTTTCTTTAGTTTGCACACATGAGTGTGTCTCTCATGGGTCTCGAAAGCCCTCTGTGTAATATTCCTAATTAGCTATGGCTAATTGGAATATTCGATTTTGCTCAATTTTGTCTTCTATAGCTATTTGTAAATAAAAAGGTGAGGAAGAGGGGACATAACTCACTTTTAGAATAAAAGCGACTTCCTAGTAGCACAACGTTGTGACTTAAAGGGGAGCCATGATGGCCAAAGGACCACACAGAGATGGGGCCCACGGAGACACTTGGAGGGACTGTGTAGATGGGAAAAGGAACACGTGGCAAGAGGGGATTACATTGGAGGTGGTGAGCCTTGGAATTAAGAGAGGCCAATGCTATAAAGGAGAGAGGAGCCTCCTCATTTTGGCATTGGATTATGTGAATTTGAGCTAGTCACTTCGACTTAGAGCACGATGGCTATTTAGCTAGTCTGCAGCGTTGTTTAGTGCATTGAGTGTCTCCATTCGGATATCTCACCCTTAGCCCTGGGGGCCTTCGAGTGCCTGCTCGGGCAAGGTATTTCCATCAGTATTTTTGCAGTAGTTTCATCAACATTTTGGCAGGAGGATTGAGCATCTTGCATGACTGCGCAGTCTTGAGAGCAAGGATGCAGTTCTTTCTAGCAAGAGTTCTGGATTGAGGTTTTGTAGGGGGATTTGTGCTGGGATATTGAGTAGGGGATCAGCCCTTGCATATTGGAGGATTTTGGCTGAGTTTCAAGCAGAGTTTTGGTGGGTTTATTTCAGTGGCAGCGCAGAGCCTTGAGGGATTGCGTGGGTCCTCAAGGGGGCGATTTTTGGGGGTCAGCCATTTCATAAAAGCTTTTTGTGTTTTTCTGGGTTTCTTGAATATAGTCCGATTCCAGAGTTTCAGCATTTTCTGTGGAGGGGAACAACGGCAAATCCTCATTTTATTTCCAGCAGCAGCAACAACACAACAGTTCTTCAGCAGCTTGGACGCAGTTCAGAGAGAGGCCATTCCTTTGCTATTCTGAGTGTATTTCTTCGCTTGCGTGTGCAAGTCGAGGTGCCATCTTTCTGATCACCTCCTGTACTCATTCTATTACTTAGTATAATAAAATGGCTTAGCATTTCTCTCTACATTTCTCGAGTATCTGCTTATATTTCATATTTACATTATTATATGTTGCACCACTGTTATTTTTATCATTTTGAGTTTCCCGGTTATTATATCATTTGTGCGTATTTGGTTGGGGTTACTGGGGTAAAGGGGAAATATCTTTGAAACGGGATAGTATAGTGGTATTAGAGCATAGATCTGGCTTAGCCTGTGGAGCTAGCAATCCATGACACCGGGGAAAAACCCTACATCTGTTACAGAGGTAGGAGATACAGAGACACTGGGCATAGGTTGGAGAATATCTACGGAGAGGGAGACTGTGTTCCAGTGGTGGATGCAGAACAGGAGGAGCCTGTGGTGGACGTAGAACAGAAGGAGCCTATAGTGGACACAGAGTAGGAGGATCCGATGGCAGATGAGGACGGGAGGAGATTTGCAGACATGCTCCTCAAATCAGTGCAGGATTTGTCGAGGCAGATTGAGGTGATGGGGCAGAGATTAACGGCTGTAGAGGCTAGATAGCGTGAGAGCCCACAAGTTTTCCAGGTTGGTGAAGGATCGGGTGCATCCCACCATTTGCCAGAGCAGCGTGATACTACTCAACAGGTGGCCTCACATGCCCCTACACGCTCTACCATGCCCACTTTCTTAAGAGCAGACACGGGGACCGAAGCCCAACAGGAGGCAGAACCCAGTCATATGGGCGATTATTTTGCAGAGTACCAGGCCTATGGGCAGGAGTTTAGGGAGGCTCTTTCATTCAGAGACTTTGTTCAGCTCCAGCGGGATAGTAGATCCCGCGACCATCACAGAGGACATCGGCATTATCACGATGGAGACACCCACTGCACAGCTAGTAGATTCCACTTGCCTACGTTTGATGGTTCATCAAACAGCTCGGCAAGGTCTTGGGTGGAGAAGCTGGACATCTTTCCAGCTTAACCAGATGCTGGAGGCAAAGGCCATCAAGATGGTGACACTACATTTGGATGGTCAGGGCCAGGATTAGTGGTTCCATGGGATGGTTACACTCAGGCATTCCACAATGACGACGTATGCTGAGTTCACCAGGAGATTGCTAGAGAGGTTTGACCGGAGGGATACGGAACAGTATTTTGTTGAGCTGACGAGGCTCAAACAGACAGGGAGCCCAAAGATCTATATTGCAGACTTTTTGAGGGTTTCAATGATGGTGCCAGATCTGTCCATGGCGCGGAGGATCTACATGTATGTTGAGGGGTTAACAGAGCCACTCCGGGGTCTAGTCAGATTCGCCAGACCAACCACACTTCAGGATGCTATTAGTAGGACCTGGGACTTACAGGATGCCTTACCCAAGACCCGGACACCTTACCCCCAGCGATAGGCTTTTTAGCCTAAGGGGAAGGATGTGAGGATTCCGCCTCCGAAGGGGAATCCAGGACGAGTAGAAATTGACGATGATGCCAGGAGGGAGTTGAAGAAGAAGCGGTTGTGCTTCACCTCTTAGGAGTCGTGGGCACCAGGACATAGATGTGTTGCTAGCAAAGCACATTTTATTGAGGTCTTCTCCGAGAGCAACAGGGAAAAGGATGAGGAGGACGATGTGGAGGCAGGAGATAGTCATGCTGTGCAAGGTCCCTTACTGCCTCCACCACCAGCAGCAGGTGGTGCAGCTTTTGCACCTACCGGAGGAGCCCTTGCAGCTTTGGAGGGGTTCCCAAGTATTTGACATTGCGCGTACGGGGGACAGTATGTGGCCAGCGAGTATCAGTTTTGGTCGACAGTGGGGCAACCCACAACTTCATTGATGCACAGATGGTTGAGCGGAGAGGTATACAAACAGAGAGCTTCGATGGGTTTTCAGTTTTGGTCCCAGGAGATTAGACCATGATGTGTGCTCGTTATGTTCCAGAGCTATCAGTGACGATGGGCACCTATACACTAACTGACCACTTTTTCATGGTCGATATTTCGGACACCAACATGATATTGGGTGTTCAGTGACTTATCACTCTAGGGAAGGTTACAACAGATTGGAAGACCCTAGAGATGGAGTGTGATGATGAGAAGACAGGGAGGCATGAGAAGATACAGGGACAACACACATATCCGCCTCAGACTGTTTCGGCTCATCGGATGGAGGCAGTCTTCCGGAAGGGAGACGTATAGTGGGCAATGGAGTTGCGTGCATTAGAGGCAGGGACTACAGGGTAGAGGGTACATCCAGAGATACAGTCCATCCTTGACTGGTATGCCATAGTGTTTGGGGAGATTCCGCCGGGATAGCCACCAAACCGGGGGTTTGAGCACACCATTGAGCTTGAGCAGGGCATACAGGTAGTGATTACTACCCCCTATAGGCATCCCAAGGCCTATCGGGATGAGATTGAGCGAGCCATTCAGGAGTTGTTGGCTCTTAGGCACATTAGGCTGAGCACGAGTCCTTCTGCTTCTTTTGTGGTGTTGGTGAAGAAGAAGGACGACACATTGAGGATGTGCATTGACTACAGGGCCTTGAACAAGAAGACACTGAAGAACAAGTACCCCATACCCAGGATCGATGAGTTGATGGATGAGTTGAGAGGATCACGGTTCTTATCAAATATTGATTTGAGATCTGGGTACCATCAAATTCGCGTGAGAGAGCAGGACATTCCCAAGACCTCCTTCATATGTCACTATGGGCTCTTTGAGTTCTTGGTGATGCCCTTTGGGCTAACCAACGCCCCTGCTACATTTCAGTCCTACATGAATCACATCTTCCACAGTCACTTGAGGAAGTTTGTGTTGGTATTCTTCGATGATATCCTCATTTACAACAGGACTTGGGAGAAGCATCTCCAGCACATTGAGACAGTGTTGCGCATCTTGCAGGAGCAGTAGTTCTACGCCAAGCTCTCCAAGTGTGTGTTTGAGTTGATGGAGATGTTATATTTGGGACACATCATAGGGGTTGATGGAGTGAGGGTCCACGAGGAGAAGATCAGGGCCATCAGAAATTGGCCAGAGCCGAGAAATGTGACAGAACTTCGAGGGTTCATTGGCGTTTGTACTTACTACCAGAAGTTCGTCAAGGGTTTCTCACAGCTTGCTTCACCCCTGACAGATTTGACGAGGAAGAGGACATTCAGTTGGTCGGATACAACGCAGCGAGCCTTTGACAGGCTCAAAGAGGTTATGAGCAGCCGCCCAGTGCTTGCATTGCCAGATTTTACGCAACCATTTGTTTTGGAGTGTGATGCGTTGGGAGAGGGGATCAGCGCAGTGTTGATGTAGGGAGGTCACCGTATAGCCCTTTGAGAGCTGGAAGCTCCTTCCACACGAGAGGTTGTATTCTATATACGACAAGGAGATGTTGGCCATCATGCATGCATTGGCCAAGTATCGACAGTATTTAGTGGGTAATAGGTTTAGGGTGAGGACTGATCACAATAGCCTCAGGTTCTTTTTTGGAGCAGAAGCAGCTACAGGGGAGGCAGCAGAAGTGGATCAGTAAGATCCAAGCATATGACTTTGACATTGAGTATGTCAAGGCAAAGAACAATGTGGTAGCAGATGCCTTTTCACGTAGACCAGCCACGTTGTCTCTTATGAGCTTGGACGGAGACTGGAGGGCTCGACTCTTAGTAGAGTACTCAAAGGACAGATTTGCATGTGAGGTTCTGGATGGGCAGGTGGCGGATGACAGGTACAGAGTGGTCGATGAGATCATCTACTATAGGGATCGAATCTTCCTGACTGAGGGGTCTCAGCTCAACAAGAAGATACTCTAGCCATCACATGATTCACCATTGGTCGGTCATTAGGGGTTTACCAAAACCTCCAGGGCCACTAGAGAGAGGTTCTCATGGAAGGGCCTCAAGGAGGACGTACTCCAGCATGTCTGAGAGTGCGATGTTTGCCAAAGGAACAAGGGGGAGATGAACCATCCAGCGGGATTATTGCAGCCTCTTCCCATTCCAGAGGGGAAATGGGAGTGTATTTCGATGGACTTCATCATAGGGTTGCCCATAGTACAGGGCAAGGATTGCATCTTTGTCGTCGTTGATCGACTGACAAAGTACTCACACTTTTTCCCCATATCCGCACAAAACACAGTAGCACAGGTGGCCGAGCTGTTCTTCAGAGAGATCTTCAAGCTACAGGGACAGGGACAACCGTTTCAGGGGCGGGTTTTGGCAGGAGCTTTTCTAGTTGGTGGGGACGGAGCTGATACCGAGTACCAATTATCACCCACAGACGAAGGGGCAGACAGATATAGTTAACAAGTGGCGGAGGGCTCATTTTCCTTAAGAGTTGAATGCAATGATCCAAATGAGGACACTAACCCAAAATTAACCTAGGACAAGAGTTGATCTTTGTGGCTAGGGCTTGCTATATCTTGGGATTCCACCATCAAAATTGCTTGAAATTTGGAGGACCTCTAGAGATAACCCCATCATAGTAGTGGAAAAAAATTCAAGGGTTTTTAATGGATAGAATGAATTTTGCTTGATTCCCTAGTTGATCCTCTAGGGTTAAGCCTAGAATTTGGAAAAATGAAAATCCAAAGGGATATGAGGATCAGTGCCTTATTGCTTGGGCTTAATGGAGTCAAGATACATAGATCGAGAATTTTTGTGAGCTAAGGAGCACTAATTTATTTTTGCTAGCCTCTCCAAGGGCAACAACTAGGTCAATAGGGATATATACTATAAATTTGCCAAAGAGATGAAGTTTTGAGGTATTTCAACCTAATAGGTGCCTCTAGGAATATTCACCCGATCCCTCAAAGAGAAACACGTGCATTAAATCACTTATTCAAGGTCCCAAAAGAATTTCACATCACAATTAACCCATACAAGGATAATGATAACAATATGCATGCATTTAACAAGTAAGATAACAAGAATAGCATCAAAAAATCGACTTACATGAGAGACAAAGTATATCCATTCATCCACTTTGCATTATAAAGAAGCTCCAAAGACAATAAGGAAAAACCAAACATCATAGTGCATCAAGAAACTCCAAAAGGTTATCCCAACAAAAAGTGCGAAAATCTCTCAAGAGATACTAATCCAATCCAAGTGATGATGAGAGAAATGAATCATCATCTCATCTATTTGTACAATCCAATAGAGGATGTGAAGAGCCTAATTTGTATTATTTATCCCCAAATAATAAAATAATGCTCAACAATGACATGACTTGGTGATAAGCCCACCAAGATAGCTCAATAATACAACAATAAAGCCTCTCAACAGGAAAAAATAGTATACATAATGAGTCGTTTAGCCATTGAGAAGGCCTAGTGGAGTCCAAAGTGTGCCATGGTGAGAGAATGGACTCCAAACATAGTGGATAAGGGGTTGGCCCCTTGATATCCAAGCAAGTCACATGTGGTGTCCCCAAGTGGGTGTGGGGACACTATGACATCTTCATGGGTCTCCAAGTGGATCGAAAATGCTTGTTAACCATATGTAAGGGCTAGGATGACGACATAAGCCCTCCCTTTGTCTCCTGCGGTGAGACTGATCCTCATTTGCACCCTAGAACATCTGCCAAATGTATGGTGCAAGTGTGGAGCCGATTGGGCATGGTGAACTAGGTGCATCATCCTCATCCAAAAGGTGGAAAACGATCAACTGAGTGGAGGTGGGGATCCATGAAGTACTCTCTGCTATGGTGGAGGCCGATCGTTCTCAATGCTCACCCTGCAAGTTCCAATGTGGCCTTATGGAGGGCTTAGACCTCGTATAGGGAGACCAAACCCCAAATGGAGACCCACTTGCAATCCTGCATAAGACCAATGCATCCTATTGCCATCCAATACAACAAATCATTAGAATAATCAGGTAAAAGAGCTTACAAATCATGGAATCAATGGGGCATTGCATGGTGGCATGCCCTTCCATAGTGGGCTTTGGCATGTACAAGTATCTCCAAGCTCAATAAGGGGGTTAACCAAGGGCCCCATTAGGTGGTCTCATTCTTTAAAGGGGGTGGTGACATGTCCATGGTACATCCATCAGGTGGTAAGTATGAAAAATCGGTTACCTGATTCCTAGTGCAGCAACTGATGTTAATTCTTCTAATCTTTAATTCGATTAAACAATTTACTTGCTATGTGTTGCGACAAATATCGAATTAAATACACTGCAGTGTACACAAATATAAAACTACGGAAACTAAATAGTACACAGGAGAGAAATAATCATAACACACATCTAAACAATTATTTTTGGACAAATGTACCCAGAAAAGCCCAGTGTGGTAAAACTGGTGCAGCAGTTGAGGGTTTGTATTATTAAGCAGTAGTATATCTAAATACAATTTGTTGGATGCCCAATGGCTTATCTGATACAAAGAGAAACTGGGCAAAAATAATAGTGATATGATCTCACCCTGTCACTGGATGAACTGACACCGATCTGCATTAAAGATGAGCCTCTGCGCTACCTCTACGTAGTTCTACGTCACTCACACACAGTCACTGAAGTTGGGATTGCGCTGAACCTCCTTCTAATCCTCCGCTGGCTAGAAATTTAAGCTCTCTAGCCTCCCGGTCTCACACCTTGGCTTCTGGCTCTAGAACTTGAATTCCTTAGTAGAATTTTGATCTCCCTCTAAAGCTCTATGCTGCCACAACGTAGTTTGAAAATTTTTGAATTTATACAAACAGAAATCCTACCACAATCACTGGTTTATCATCTCCAACTTGTTATTTCATTCAACAAGTTATTTAATTACGAACAATGATGAAAAACACTACTACAGACTATACTGACATACAGATCATTAACTGAATCAATACATGAGACAAACACACAAGGGACACCGTTATTTTTGGACAACGCGTCCCCAGAAAAACCCAATGCGGGAAAACAGTGCATCAGATAGAGGGTTTGTATTATTAAGTAAGCAGATTTTGAGTACAACAAGTTGCCTCTCACACCAGATAACCTTTTAGAGAAATATTGTTAGCAAAAAATACATACGAGGGTTTACCTCATTCTCCAAGTCACCACTGATCCACTGAGTGGCCGGACTTTGGAAAACACTGCGAAATCCCAGCGCAATCATTGCTTGGTCCAACGTCTTGCCTCTAGGATATTGCGTCACCCCTTGTGCTGGATCAATTTGCTGGAGGAAGACTATTGTTCAGCCCTCCCAACTCAGAACCTCGCTTCTCTTGCAAAATCTCGAACTTCTGATGACTATCCTACACTGCCACTGCAAGGGACCCTCTTGGCTTGCGTCAACACTGCGTGATCCCCTTCCTGGGTTGCCAAGCCTCTGCGCTACCTCTCTAATGCTACTACTGCCACTATGCCTGGTACTATTTGGCTCAGAACTCCTTTCTGATCCAAATCTCTGCTTCTTCACCTCTCACTGCAACTCAGATCACTAGTTCAATTTTCTTAGCAAACCACACCTCAGAAAAATCAAACTGACTGAGCACTTGGTGTATCTCCAACTGACCCTCAAGCCTCCTCTTATACTTTTCGTGTTGATGAATCAACAACCGAGATTAAGTCCCTAATCAACGGCTAAGATTAAAACAAACTTGATCCTCGTCTCTTAGAAGCTTCTCACCCATATTTTTATTAATACCCATTAATATTTTTATTTTCCTATGTTTAGACTTAAGAACACCATTAAAAATATTAATTATTTTAATAACTCACAATCCAAGTGGAATTTCTCCAAATGATTTCTGGGTCTTGGAGATCTTATGTATTCTATAACCCCTCCACAAAATTTCAAAGCTAGAGCACATCCAATGCTACCCAAAATCAACACTCCCTCTTAGCGAAGAATGTGCTCTAACAATACTTCCCAATAGAAGTATCACACTGATCCATGGCATCAGTCCTCTGTGCTGCTGATGCTCGACCTACTTCCCTTCATCCATTGCACTGCTGCAACCTATACTGTTTCCCATGACACTGCCACTGTCATCGCTACATTTGTACTACAACTCCCTCTCAAAATGCTGCATCATGTTGCCCATATCACTGCCATTGCTCACTGTCGCACTGCAACTCAGTTGCTGAGAAGTAAGCAACTGAATAGCCACCCCAAGCTAACATGTTTGCTAGTCTGGATACCCTGTGATGCTGAAGCTACCTCTGTTGCTAATTTGTGTTGACCCTCTACTGCTACTGCATTATTGCAATCTTCTTTGTGCCTCTTGCACTACTGCAACCTCCACTACGCTACTTCAGACTTTGGCACTCTAGATCTGCCACTGTTTCTCCATCATCCCTTGCACCAACTAAGTCCCGTCAATCTGTCACTGTCATTAAGGGCTCCCGTAACGTATGTGATCTAAGAGTTTGGGCACCTCAAGGATCCTACCCCTTGTGTAGTCCTCCCTACTATAGGTCAATGTTGCCCCACCTCTTCTCTAGAGGTGCATGAGCACTCATGGCACAATCCTCGTCATCATCCTCCTTGTCATCTTTTGCTGGAGCAGCCTTCGAGTCAAACTTCTCTTCCTTGCCCTTCTTCCGAGGGCACTGAGTGGCGAAATGTCCCAGTTCCCCACACCTGAAGCATCTGACTTTGGTTATGCCTTTCTTTTTTCCTCTTCTAATGCCTGGTTGTCTCGTTGATGCGAGAGTTGCATCCTCCACTTCCTCCTTGACTCTGACTCCTTTACCTCTACTTCCTGCCTTGGTTAACTGCCTGATCTCTTCCTGTCGAAAAGCTGCCCACATCTCTTCCCAACTGGGGAGAGAAGCCCTACCCAAGATGCTCTGGACAAAGGTCTCCCAGTATTCAGTGACTGCATTCAGGGCAGTCCTGACCATGAACTCAGGATTTGGTGTAGATCCCATGGAATTCAACTGGTCTCAAATCCCTTGCAACCTTAGAATGAAGGGATTGATTTCTTCTCCCTTCTGCATCTGATATTGTCTCAACTAGTTCTTAAGCAACATCTTCCGTTGAACGAAAGTTCCCTCATACAAGGTGGTCAAGGCCTCCCACATTTCCCTTGATGTTTCCTTTTCAGCAATATGTGGGATCACATGATCTTTGACCCTGTCCAAGGTCATGCACTTTGCCTATGCTTGACCCTCCTCGTATTTCTTGAGAGGATCAACATCGACCAGTATAGCCACCACTTTCAAGGCATAATCCTTGATGCGATTCTTTTCCAAGACTGCCATGATCCTGACCTTCTAGAAGACAAAGTTGGATGCTCGATCCAAACTGTCCTGATCCCTCAGTCCATTAACTGCCATCTCTGCTCAAACAAGTGTAGACCAGGTTCTCTTCTCCCTCTCTTACTGCTGCCCCAGCAAGACTTGCATCTGGATTTCTTTGGCACTAGAAATCCTCTGAGGAACAAGTTCTTTCTAGACTCCCTCTAAGTATTGATTTCCTTCACGGAAATCCTCTCGCCAAATGTCGAATCACTCCTCTCCAATCCTTCTTTGCTTAATAACCATAGTTTTATTAATACACTTTAATTATTTTAATTTCTTAAGTTTGGACTTAGGCACCCATTAAAAATAATTAATTATTTTGATAAAACAGTGTTTGAGTGGAATTTCCCAAAACGATTTCTAGGTATTGTGAAATACATCTGTCCAAGCCTCCCTGCAAATTTTGAGGCTTAGAGCACATTCGATGCTACCAAAAATCAACACTCCCTCTTAGCGAGGAATGTGCTCTAGTAATGCAACCTACTGAAGCATTACTCAGAATCTGAAACATCTCCCTCTGTGTTGCTAATGTCTGACATCGCTGCCCACCAACTACTACGCAAATGTTGCATCTATACTGTTGCTGACATTGCAACTACCGACACTGCATTTGTACTGCAACCCTCATAAGTTTTGCATTTGTGCTTCTGTTGGCACTGCCGTTGCCAACAATGCATCTGCACTGCAACCTTCACCAACTTTTGTTGCTGCATCAACAACGGAAAAGCATACAAAATTGCTGAACATATGTTTAGCATGATGCATTTTTTGTTGGAGTTCTGACGGCTGCTAGTCTCTGCGTTAACCCTCTGAAGCCTCTGTGTTGTTGTTGACTCTGCACTGTGGCAACTGCACTACTGCCAACTGTACTCTGCGTTGTTCAGTCTCTAGTGCTCCTAGCCACTACAATTGTCATTATGGCACTCCTCTGCACCAACTGACATTGGTCCATCCTGCTACTACTGATCTGGGCTCCTGTAGCAAGGTATTGATCCAAGAGGTGGACTCCTCAAGGATCTTGCCTAAATGGAGTTCTTTTGAATTACATTTCTAGATCACCCCACCTCTCCCCTGGAGGTATCTAGGCAACCATGGAAAACTCTTCCTCCTCGATCTTTGTGAATGCAGCCTTTGAATCGTGCTTCTCTTCCTTGTCCTGCTTCTTGAGAGGACACTGTGTAGCGTAGTGACAAAGTTCACCACACTTGAAGGCGCTTGATCTTCGAAACATCTTTCTTCTTCTTTCGCTGCTCCTGCTGCCCCTTAGATGCAAGGGTTGCATTCTTTTACTCCTCCTTTGGCTTTGTCCCACTTCCGTTGCTGCTACTATCAACTTTTCACTTGACTAAATCTCTCCTCATCTCTTCCTGTTGAAGAGCGACCCACATTCCTTCCCAATCCGACAATCTCTCTCTGCCCAGGATACTCTAGACAAACACTTGCTATTCTTATGAGATTGATTTTAGGGTCAGCCTCACCATATCGGTAGGCTGAGGTGTTGACCCCACAGCTACCAATGACTATTGGATCTTGTTAAGCTTCGTAAGGAACGAATCAATGCATTCCCCCTTCTACATCTACGTGGATCTTATCTTCTGCTCCAAGTACATCTTCCGCTGCAAGATCTCGCCAATCGATTTCCTCCTTAGAACTTCTCACCTCAGAAAATTGATTTCCTCAATGTCTTTGTGTGTGCTCTCCAACTGACTCCAAGCCCCCATTTATACTTTTCCAGTTGAGAAATCAATGGTCGGGATCTAATCTCTAATCAACGGCTAAGATTAAATTAGACTTTATCATCGTTTCTTAGAATCTTCTCACCCATATTTTTATTAATACCATTAATATTTTTATTTTCCTAAGTTTAGACTTATGAACCTTATTAAAAATATTAATTATTTTAATAAAATACAATCTGGGTGGAATTTCACCAAACAATTTCTGCGTGAGATCTCATGTGTTCTAGCCCCTCCACAAAATTTCGGAGCTAGAGCACATCTGATGCTACCAAAAAATCAACATTGCGTACTTTGGAGGAGCAACAGTTTTATGCCAAGTTGTCCAAGCGTGAGTTTGGATTGAAAGAGATGCTCTTTTGGGGCATATCATTAGGGAGGATGGCGTGAGAGTACACGAGGAGAAGATCAGGGCCATGTGGGACTGGCCAGTGCCCAGAATGTGACAGAGTTGAGGGGTTTTGTGGGTATCTATACCTACTACAGGAAGGTCGTGAAGGGCTTCTCTTAGTTAGCAACTCCCCTTACCAATTTGATGAATAAGGGGATGTTTGAGTGGACAGATGGGGCATAGGAGGCTTTTGAGTGGCTCAAACAGGTTATGAGCAATTGTCCGGTGTTGGCACTTCTAGATTTCGCACAACCCTTTATACTTGAGTGTGATGCATCAAGGGAGGGAGTAGGAGCAGTGTTGATGCAGGGGGACACCAGACAACTTTTGAGAGCTGGAAGCTACTACCCCATGAGAGGTTGTACTCCATCTACAACAAAGTGATGCTAGCCTTCATGCATGCAAAAACCAAGTTAAGGCAATACTTGTTGGGAAACAGGTTCCGAGTGAAGACAGACCACAATAGCCTCAAATACTTCTTGGAATAGAAACAGCTACAAGAGAGCCAACAAAAGTGGGTGAGCAAGCTTCAAGCATACAACTTTGACATTGAGTATGTCAAGGTTAAACACAATGTGGTAGTTGGGGCGTTGTCCAGGAGGTGGGCCACCATTTCATTGATGAGCATTGCACTAGATTGGAGGGCGCAATTGCTAGTGGAGTATTCCAAGGACCAATTTGCATGTGAGGTCCTTGATGGCGCAGTGACGGATGACCAATACGGGGTAATGAAGTTCATGCAAGCTGAGGGAGAAGATCATGCGAGCTGCCCATGACTCAACTCCCAGTTGAGGGAGAATATCATGCAAGCTGCCCATGACTCACCATTAGCAGGGAATCAGGGGTTTACCAAGACATATATGTGAAAAATCCTAAACCCAGAATGCCTACTACAGCAAACTAATGTTACTTATCCTACTTGTTAATCCATACAAGTTATTTAATGTGTTCTACAGTAAATATCGAAGAAAATACAACTACAACATTCACTATTTAAAATAATATGTGGAAACAAGAAACTGAACAGGAAAAAGATACAACACAAGTGACACAGTTGTTTTTGGACAAATGTCCTCGGAAAAACCCAATGCGGGAAAACCGGTGCAGCATCTCTAAGGGTTTTATTATTATGCAATAATAATTTCTGATTACAAATTCTGGATGCCCTCCCAACAATCTAGTTATAAAGAATAATATTGACAGAGAGACCTGTGAGATTACCTCACACTAACACTGGAAATCCTGGTTGATCCAACCCTTGAATGACTACCCCTGGCTACCTCTGCACAGTCTCTGTGTCAGCCCAATGTCAAACCCTCTAGGGATAGCGTCACTCCTCCAGCTGATCAATTTGCTGCTGAGGAGCTTCGATTTTTGCCTCTAGGTCTCAGACCCCGGCTTCTAGCGCAAACATCAATCTCCCAAGTAGATTTTCAGACCTCCTCAAGGCTTTGTGTGGCCCAGCGTTACCTCTCCTGGATCTCTCTCTGCCTCCTCTATCGAGTATTCCCAAATCAATAGAAATATCCAACTGAAACAATCCCTGCCCCTCCCTGCAAAATCTCACTTTGAATTTCTCACCAGCAGCTCCTCTGCTTCATAAATTCGATCTTCTGAACTCTCTCTGTGTGTTCTCCAAGTGCCCATCAAGCCTTCTCTTATAATCCTTTCGTTGATCAATCAACAACCCAGATTAGATTCTAATCAATGTTTAGGATCATATTGACTTGATCTCCTCCTTCTTCTAGAAGTTACACCCACAGTTTAGATTAATACCCATTAATTATTTTAATTTCCTAAGAATAGATTTAGGGTCCCATTAAAAATAATTAATTATTTTAATAAAACTGTCTCCCAGTGAAATTTCCCAAAACGATTTCTGGGTATTGGAGAATGCATGTGTGTAAGCCTCTCTACAAAATTTGAGACTTAAATCACATCCAATGCTACCGGAAATCAACAAGATAGGGCTATCAGGGAGCGCTTTACATGGAAGGGCCTTAAGGATGATGTTCTGAGGCATGTCTGGGAGTGTGATACATGCCAAAGGAACATGGGTGAGCATACACACCCTGCTGGGTTGCTACAATATCTTCCTATCCCTAAGGGGAAATGGGAGAGCATATTGATGGCTTTTATTACTGGGTTCCCTACATTCCAAGGCAAGGACTGCATATACGTGGTGGTAGACAAATTGACGAATTTTTCCCACTTCTTCGCTATTTTAGCCTGGTCTTCAGCCTCACAGGTGGCTGAACTGTTTTTCAAGGAGGTATTTCAGCTCCATGGTCTTCCAAAGACCATTGTCAGTGATCGGGACAATAGGTTCATGGGGGGATTTTGGAAGTTGTTTCAATAGGTGCGTACAAAGCTCACCCTGAGTACTTCTTACCACCCCTAGATTGATGGGTGGACGAAGATCGTAAGAAAATGGCTGGAGGGATACCTACGAAACTATGTGACTGACCAATAGCATGCATGGACGCGGTGGTTTCATTTGGGCGAGTACTACTACAACACAATGTACCACATCTCCATAGGTAAGTCCCCATTCAAAGATTTGTACGATTATGATGCATTATCTTTCTATGATGTGATGTTTGGATACAACAAGGCCCCTAGGGCGAAGGATTGGATTCAGAAGAGCCAAGATATTTTGAGGGCTGTCAAAGATAACCTACAGACTACACAGAACCAACAAAAACTCTATGAAGATAGCGGCCGAGTAGAAAGACAGTTTGAGGTTGGGGATTTGGTCTTCCTGAGAAATCATCCGTATAGACAATCGACACTCAAACAGAAGGGGGCCAAGAAGCTCAAACCCCGCTTTTATGGGTCATACAGAGTCACTAGGAGAGTTAGGGAGGTGGCATATGAGTTGGAGCTACCCCTGGGGAGTCGAGTTCATAACATTTTGCATGTGTCTTGCTTGAAAAAGACACTGGGCCAATAGGTGATAGTAGCTACAGAGTTAACACCCATGGATGATGAGGGCACATGGTTCTAGAGATAGACGCTATTCTGGACACCCATGAGAGACACTTGTGGAATAGGGTCATCAAATTTTTTTTTATCAAATGGAGGAATCTACCTGATGAGGATGCCACTTGGGAGGGAGAGCAAATACTTTAGCATCCTTCATTGCAGTTGCTTGAGGACATGCAAAATTTTGGCGGGGAGGACTATGACATTCCCACTTAGCAATATTGCTGAGGGAAAATATCAATTTTTCCAATTTTGTCTCATTGTGCATTTACAATTGGGAAAAGTGGGTTATAGAGGCCAAGAGAAACATCTTCCCAGATAGCAACCGTCTAGATGGCTTGAGGAGAGGTTGATTCAGATTGAGAGCAAAAGGGGCTGTGCTAGGGTGATGCAGAGCCTGCGCAGAGGAAATTTGGATGGCTCACTTAGAGCTGCAGTCAGAGCCCGGATTTGCTTGTGGGGTGAGGAAAATTCCTCGCTAGATTTTTGTGAGTATTTTTCTCTGAAGGATTACCAGATTTTGGCATCCAGTTGTACTCAAAAATTTTCACTGCTGCTTAATAATAAAACCCTCAATTGTTGCAATGGTTTTTCTAGGGACTTTTGTGCAAAAATAGTTTTGTTATTTTTATGTGTGTGTAATAGCATTTCTTCCAGCGTTTATTCTTCCGCAATTTTATTTCTGTAGACTGCAGTGTGATTTATTCAGTATTTTCCATAGCAAACAACAAATAAATTGTTAAATAAAATTAACAATTAGGAGAATAATTTCCAATTGCTGCAATAGGGTTTCGGTATTGGAGTTTTCACATGGTATTAGAGCAAAGTTGATCAGCTGAGAGATCAGAGGCAAAAAGAGAAGGAATTTCACTGCTTAGTATGGGCAGCAGGCTGAAATTCCCAAGGGTAGTGCAGTCATTCTACGAGGAGGCCAAGTCACTTGTGGACATTCGGTTTTTTCTGAGTGGGGTAGAAAAATTCAATCCTACCATATCATGTGATTCCAGAGGAAGAGGGAGAAACTCAGATTTTTTTCGTTGAGTAAATCTCTAATTGGATGCAGAGGTTTTGCAACAATATACTAGCGCAGAGCCAGCGCCAGGTGGAAGAGAGAAGAGCACACACACAATGGGAAATTTTTCCTCAAGGAACTTCTAGTCTTAAGAAGTTTGATTTTTCATTGCAAATCAACAACTGTTGTAAGCAGATCCTCTCACTCCACAAGGGAGTGCGAGTAGTAGAGCAACAGTTGAGAAAAAGGAAAAAAGAATTTTTCGACAGATCGTTGAGATGGCTGTTGTTGGGCTTCGTTATTAGGACAAGTTGGATGGAGCTTCCAACTACGTCATCTGGAAGGCAAGGATGTCCTTCCTTTTGGAAGAATATGGCCTGAAAGCCTATATTGATGCGGTGGTAGCAGTTCCTATAGATGTAGATCAGCTGAAAGAGTACAAAAAGAAGATGGCATAGGAAAAGAGGTTGATCCTAGATGGAGTCCGGGATCATATTCTCTCAGCTATAGTAGGCAAAGGAACTACCAAATAGATGTGGGAGACTCTCACCACGCTATACCAAGGTACTTCCGAGCAGAGGAAGATGTACTTATAGGAGAAGCTGAGATGCATCAAGATGCAAAAGGGGGAAGGTTCGAGACCAGTTGTTAGTTGTTGGGGCAACACCTCAACCCATAGAGTTAGTGCGAATGGCACTCAACAATGTCTCAGAGGAGTGGCAGGTATTTGTCCAAAGTATCTTTGGCAGAGATACGTTGCCAAGGTGGGATAGGATGTGGGCCAATTTGCCGCAGGAGGAGTTGAGACTAGCCCTACTGAAGAGCTCCATCAGTGGTAGAAAAAATGGAGTGAAGCATGTGAAGGAGGAGGATGTGGCCCTCGCATCAAGGGGTCCCAGTCAGAGACTGTTGGAATATAATCCTAACATCTACATTTATGTTTTAGCGTAAGTATCCTTGAATTAGACACATGCACTAAAAATCATGTTCACACTTGGTTTTTGGTAAACTAGCTCGGTGGACCAACTATCCCTTGTTTTTTGCCTTCAAAGGCTTAATGTTATGGAAATATTGGTCCAACCACTTTCCTAAACCATTTAGACATCTAAGTGCATGTTCACACCTAACCACACCTCATCCACTTGAGTTATTTGAGGATTGGCGCCCCACATGAAGATTCCCTCTTAAATTAAGGGATTTGGTCCCTCTGACCATTTTAGCATGTTTTAAAGTTGCCTTCCTTGGGAAATGCACCCATCCTCATGCTTTCCTCATGGCTAATAGTTGGCATAGGTTGTCTTGAGTCATTGTTGCTATTTTAGGCCTCCCTTTAGCTTTTCTTAGCCTTTTCTAATTTTTACTAGTTTTCCAGATTCAACAATTTCTATATAACCACCTCCCTTTGGGATTAGAGGTTTGGTTGCTCATGTATTAATATTGTTCATTAATTTAATACATTGATTTTATGGAGCAAATTCTTTCTCTCCTCTCTTGAATATCAACAAATTACTTGTGTTTAATTTAACTAGAATTCTAGATCTATCGGAGTTTCTGCAGGAATTCTACATGGTATTGGAGCTAGTTCGAAACTAATGGATTGTAAATGGTTTTATTTGCAAGTATAGATCATCAGGAGGCACAACAAGTAGCAATGGATTATCTCTTTCAGCCCACAAAACTCGTTCTAAATCCTTTCAATTACTTCGAATGGAAGACAGAGATTACTCTGCTCCTCCGAAGCCATGGGATTTACAGGGTAACAATGGGAACGGAAACTGAACTGACTTCTTGTAGCAGAGAAGATCAAGTATTTCAATAAATTAGATGAATCAATTGGGCTGATATGCCTATAAATTTCCAGAGAACTCTTTCATGTCAGCGGAGCCATTACTCCTGATGTGGTCTGGACCACATTGGAAGGACTATTTGGCAAGCTGGATGAAATGAGAGTGCATAAACTGAAGAATGAACTCATATCCCTCAGTCCAACTCATTTTAGCAACCTGCAAGAATACTTCACGAAGTTTAAATCCCTTGTTGACTTGATGCATGTGGAGTCAAGAAAGAGAAAGATCAACTCATCCTTTCGATTCTCTCGAAATTAGGCCCTGAATATTCTGTATTTGTATCATCTTTTCAAGCATCTAAATTGACTCAAGAAAAATGGAAAATGCCTCCATTGAATGAATTCATTGCAGCATTGACTCAAGAGCAAGCTAAGTTAGTCCAAATGGGTGCCATCAAGTGTTCAAAGAACCAAGCACTTGCGGCTATTGATGCTCCAAAGAGCAGTGGAAGAGACAAGCGAAAAGGGAAGGGTAAATTTAATGAATTGAAGAAGGAGAGACCCGTACAATTTTCAGAAAGATCTTCTTTGCCTAAGGGTAAGAAAAAGAAGGAAAGAACACTTTGCAACTACTGTTCCAAAGGTTTTCATCCCGAAGAAAATTGCATGAGGAAAACAAGCGATGAGATGGCTAAGTAATTGCAGCAGCACAATCTCACCGTGCTCAAAAATGCAAAGAAGAAGGATGATAACAGAACGAGAGATGGGAGAGGGAGAGCACGAGATGGTCATGCTTTAATGGTTGTAACATCCATTCCATCAGCTTGGATCCTTGATTCAGGTGCATCGAACCATATGGATGCATCAAAAAATGAATTTTCCTTCATCGAAGAAAGCACCAGATTCCCAATTTACTTGGGAGATGCCACACCCGCAATGGTGTGCGGAGAAGGAATTGTAGACCTTGAAGGGGGCTGCTTCACAAATGTGCTTCATGTTGCCTCTCTGTCTGCAAATCTTCTCTCGATATATCAGATCACTCATTCCGGCTCTGGAAGGAAGGTGGAGTTCACTTCGGACTCCATAGTGATTACCGACATTTCCATGGGCTCACAGCTTCCACATGGAATTGCAGATCATGGTTCTAGTTTGTATTTCTTCTTCCACTTTGTTCCTAAATCTATTAGCACTATATTTCTGTCACAATCTAATGATATCTGCAGGTTATGGCATGAAATATTTGGCCATCTAAACTATAATTACTTGCATCAACTCAGCAAGGAAAAGATGGTAGAAGGATTGCCCACTATTAAATTCACAAGCGGTGTATGTCAAGGATGCATTCTTGGCAAGCATCCGAAGCAAAAGTTTGACAAAGGGAAGGCATAGAGAGCTTCTTCACCTTTTGGGCTGATTCACAGTGACACCATGGGCCCATTCCCGCAGCCTTCAATCAGTAAGGCTCGATATGTACTCAACTTCATAAATGATTTCTCTCGCTTTACTTGGGTATTTTTTGTGAAATTAAAATCGGAAGTATTTGAATGCCTTATAGAATTTAAAGCACTTGCTGAGAATGAGTCTAGGTGTAAGATTAAGATACTCTGTACTGATAATGGGGGGCAGTATGTCAACAAAGATGTGCAACATCTTTGTATTGATGCAAGTATACAGCGACAACACACAGTGTCATATAAACCACAGCAGAATGGTGTCGCGGAGAGGAAAAACCGATCGTTAAAAGAGATGTCAAATTGTATGCTATAGTCCAAATCATTAGCTCCTAAGCTATGGGTTGAAGCTATTAACTGTGCAACATACATTCATAACCGCATTCCTCACAAAGTACTTAAAGGCACCACTCCATTTGAATGTTGGACCAGTTAGAAACCGAAAGTGTCGCACTTTCGCATTTTTGGTTCACAAGCATGGGCTCACATTCCGATACATAAGAGGAAGGCTTTGGAGCCTCAAAGTGTTGAATGTATCTTTGTTGGATATCCTGACAGTGTCAAAGGATATAGATTGCTGGACTCTCATATGCTCGAAAATGCAAAGAAAATGCAAAGAAGAAGGATGATAATAGAACGAGAGATGGGAGAGGGAGAGCACGAGATGGTCATGCTTTAATGGTTGTAACATCCATTCCATCAGCTTGGATCCTTGATTCAGGTGCATCGAACCATATGGATGCATCAAAAAATGAATTTTCCTCCATCGAAGAAAGCACCAGATTCCCAATTTACTTGGGAGATGCCACACCCGCAATGGTGTGCGGAGAAGGAATTGTAGACCTTGAAGGGGGATGCTTCACAAATGTGCTTCATGTTGCCTCGCTGTCTGCAAATCTTCTCTCGATATATCAGATCACTCATTCCGGCTCTGGAAGGAAGGTGGAATTCACTCCGGACTCCATAGTGATTACCGACATTTCCATGGGCTCACAGCTTCCACATGGAATTGTAGATCATGGTTCTAGTTTGTATTTCTTCTCCCACTTTGTTCCTAAATCTATTAGCACTATATTTCTGTCACAATCTAATGATATCTGCAGGTTATGGCATGAAATATTTGGTCATCTAAACTATAATTACTTGCATCAACTCAGCAAGGAAAAGATGGTAGAAGGATTGCCCGCTATTAAATTCACAAGCGGTGTATGTCAAGGATGCATTCTTGGCAAGCATCTGAAGCAAAAGTTTGACAAAGGGAAGGCATAGAGAGCTTCTTCACCTCTTGGGCTGATTCACAGTGACACCACGGGCCCATTCCCACAGCCTTCAATCAGTAAGGCTCGATATGTACTCAACTTCATAAATGATTTCTCTCGCTTTACTTGGGTATTTTTTGTGAAATTAAAATTGGAAGTATTTGAATGCCTTATAGAATTTAAAGCACTTGCTGAGAATGAGTCTAGGTGTAAGATTAAGATTAAGATACTCTGTACTGATAATGGGGGGGAGTATGTCAACAAAGATGTGCAACATCTTTGTATTGATGCCAGTATACAGCGACAACACACA
>APFE031388923.1:10988-23673 GCA_000404065.3 Pinus taeda | reverse complement strand
TGAACATAATTTTGATCTGAGCAGCATATCTTCAGATGACCTAGAGGAGGGAATCTTTGAAGAATCTAAGGGGAATCTAAAAGATTCCTGTAGAGCTAGATTTTCACTTTGTCAGTATTCAAAAATTTAACAGTCGATTTTACACTATTTGGCACCACAAATCTAATGTTGCAATCAGATTTTCCATTTGATCATTCCATTTTTCAGCCACTTTTCAAAGTGGAGTGTAGGTGTCAGCATTCAATGTGCAAGCAATCATTTCTATGAGATTCGATGCCACGAGATTGATGGTGCAAACAGATCCAATAGTTTATCACCATCTTCTTCAGATAACTCCTTGATGTGAGGTATATGCAGTGTCATCACATACTTCTTTGTCTCTTTGCTTGAGATGCATTGTGTTGTAAAGATCCTTTGTTTGATGTTGATGTGGGATCATGTTTTGTTCTTGATGTGAGATGTACTTATTTTCATGTTTTGATTGAGATCCCTTTGTCGCCATGTTGACGAGATACTCATGTGTCACCATGTATGTTGGAATTGAGATCCCTTTGATGCCATGTTGGCGGGGATGCTCATTGTTATCATACGTGAAATTATGTCATGCTGATAGGAGTCCTTTAGTGAATGAGAGTTCCTATAGTGGAACATCTCGTGGAGCCACTCCTGCGTGAGGGCATATTCCTTGTATGATAGAGAAAACACATGCATGTACGTCATCACTCTTTCCAGCACTTAATGCAGTGACTTACACCATCTTGACACCAGGGCCCGGAGACGTAGTACCTCCTAGACGAACCCCGTTATCAACATCTTGTGCTTTATGTTGTTGATTCTTGTCATGTTCCTTCTTCTTTACAACATGCATATATGTTGCTTTATGCTATTTTAAATGCAATTCTAATCACATCATGAAAGCAAAAGATCTTGGTTAAATTTGGGAATTAAGTCAACTCGGATCAAGTTTGGTATCAGAGAAGGTCTTTGCGTGGATGTGAATTGCGAGCATGAACAATGGAATGTGCAATGATGGAGGATGACAAAGCGATATATGAGACCATGCTTAGAATTTCCCAAAAGGTGAAAATAATGTATGAAGCTCTACAAAAAGAGACAGAGGAAAATTAGTGATTGTAGGTTCAGTTGGGAGCCACAGAAGAGGCCCTGGAAGAACTAAAGCACATCAACCAGAGTCTTCAAGCAGAGAATGCTAAATTGAAGATGCTTCTACAGGAAGAGAAAGAGGAGAAACATAGTTTGCTACGACAACTGCAAGCTAAGGATGAGGCCTTGGAAAAGCTGCAGCATGACCCATGTGAGGTAAAAATTAGTTCTCCGACTTCATGTATGTTTCCTGATGATGATTTCATTGTTTTTGAAAATCATACCACAGAAATTGGTTCCAAACTATTGAAGAAAATGGGGTGTGAAGGAAAAGGCTTGTGCATTAATGGCCAAGGCATTGTCAACCCCATCAAAGTAGAGGAATTACCCCGTCAGGCAGGACTTCGGTATACTGAGAAGGGAGTTGGGGAATGAACTGAGACAACTAGCTAACCACCAACAATAGATGATGAGAAGCCCTCATCAGTTCTTTCTAACTCTATAGTGGAGGTAAAAGATGTTGATTTCCCTTCAGTTTCATCTTCACATAGTATGATTTCTGTTGGAGATGTGGGGATGCCAATTACAGGGACAAATATGAAGCTCCTTACCAAGATGAGGTAAAGGAGGAAGAAGAACTTGGTGTTAATGACCAAGGCATAATTTAACCATTGGAGGTTGTGCAGAGACCTCGATTTGCAGGCTTGGGATACACCGAAGGATAATGCTCGAAGGTGTCAGATTCTTCCGAGACATCATTGAAATCGTCGAGGAAAGAGAATGATGGGAACACATCACCATCATCCCATGGTAGTGCCCATTGCAGGGAAAGAGCCGAGGCAAGCTCTCATCACCATAATGACACCAAAGATAGCAAGGAAAGGTATAATTGGTCTCGATATTCGAATGTTCATTTCAATTATAATCATGTTCTTAATGATGAACATAAAACATGGCATCGAAAAACATGTACCTTTTGTGGATTACATAACCATACATTTTCTAAGTGTTGGAAAAGAATAACAGCACAAAAAAGGATGAGGCATGAAAGACCCTCTCAATAGCAGGCAAAGAAGAAGGTAAAGTAGATCTGGAGGAAGAATACGTATTGCAGTCATTGCAACAAAAGTGGTCACCAAAGGGCCACATGTTGGAGGCTCCATCCAGAGCAACGCATTAAAGACAAAGCGTTGGTGCTTGAACCAGGTGAAACAGTTGTTCAACAAGAAAAACCACTACAGGGAGATGACCCATTCACATCGATAAGTGAAAAATGGTTTCTAGATATGTTAGCTTGTCATGGTAATTCTTTTGTGAATCATTTGTTGCATTTTAAAATGTAAAAGTGATGATGTGTTTTCCATCACTTGTTGCAACAACAATGATGTCTGGCATTATTTTGTGTTGCATTTTAAACTATGAAAGTGATGTTGTGTTTCCATCATTTGTCAAAGCAACAATAGTGTTTGGCGTTATTTTTGTAAATCATGTGTTACCATGATGATGTGTTTTCCATCACTTGTTGAAGCAACAATAGTATTTTGGTCTTGTTTTCATAGCCGGGGTATTGTTTCCATTTTGAAGTAAAATTGACCATCGAGTATGTGTTATAAACTCATGGCAAGTATGGGATTCTTGGGTCATTAGTTGTTCATGTGAATTAATCATGTAATTTGAAAAACAATGTACTACAGGTTTGCAGAGGTTGTGGGTGTCGACTCATCGCTTATGTCTCTGAAGGACAAAGGTGAAGGAGAAGGAAGGGTGGCATACCATATACTTGTAAGTGCAGACAGGGTACAAAGAAGTGGCATATTATTTTTCATGCTTTTGGAGGACCAAAAGCTCCTCAGTGGGGAGGATTGATGCAGCTAGCTCTGGACACAAGCAGAAGTCCAAGATGACTCAAAAAGGGTCAAAATTCAAAGTGGTTAGATTGCTCCCAAATTAGCACCAAATCGAAGTGCTTGTCACCCTGATTCCAATGGTGTGAAAGACACTCAAATCCGAGCTCCTATGAGGGAGAAAGAGCCAGTCAAAGTTTGTTCAACGTTGGGTAGTGGACCAAGTTTAAGTGTCCTACAAATTTACCGTCAAGCGGTGTGGGAACCTAGCTCCTGAAAGTGGATGAATTTTTTGGATACTTAATTTGTCTAATATCCCTTATATTAGACAAAATCGGTAATGTTTTTTTTTTTTTTTTTTTTTTTTTTTTTTTTTTTTTTTTTTTTTTTTTTTTTTTTTTTATTATTATAAACAAAATAAAAAAAATATATAAAATTAGGTGGGCCAAGCCATGATCCCCACCACCTCCATAACAGACCCCATTATCTATCATATTTAATATATTTATTATTTAATATATATATTAATTTTTTTTTTTATGGACGACGGGCCATCGACCCCCGTTCGGACCCCAACTCCACATTACCAACTGTTATTAACAATTAAAACATGAAACAAGGTGGGCGGGCCACCTCCGGTGGACCCGCCCCACACCCAATGGTATCTATCTATATATATATAATATATATATATATATATTATATATATATATATATATATATATATTATATATATATATCACAAGCCGTCAGGGATTGAACCCGCCAAGCCCACGTGAGTTACCCCCCACTAGGCAACCCCATGTGTCACACCTCACACAAACTCCGTCCACAACATGTAAACAGTGCAACCACACCTCATTTAAAAAAATGTAAAGGTTATAACTGCAACCCACACAATGGTTATACACGCCCATTTTTATAATAATAATAAACACTGTCATGTGTATTTTTGGTGGAGGTGGGTTTCGATCCCCCGACCTCCATACCTCAAACCATCCACCTTAACCAACTCACCCAAATATGATTCTTGTTATTTCCATCCGAAAACGTTTATATAACCCTTCACTTCATTTGCACAGGGAAAACTGAGGTGGAATGGAGAGAAGAACGAAGGAAGATCGTGAAGTTTGAGGTGAATTTTTCATTAATTGCAGGTCGAACCATGAGCATGAAGTAGAGGCAGGCGAAACCATGATTGAGCCCAATTTTTAGAAGGACAAAATTTTTCCAGTGTCCAAATTGGACAAACTTTATGTCGATCCTACGCCTCTCAGCAACACGAACCTGATGGTGTAAACAGAATTTTGATCTGAGCAGCAGATCTTTAGGTGACCCGGAGGAGGGAATCTTTGAGGAATCTAGGGGGAATCTAAAAGATTCATGTAGCCCCAGATTTTCACTTTGTCAGAATTTAGAAATTTGACAGTCAATTTTACAGTATTTGACGTCACGAATCTGATGGTGCAATCAGATTTTCCATTTGATCATTCCATTTTTCAGCCACTTTTCAAAGTGGAGTGTAGGTGTCAGCATTCAATGTGCGAGCAGTCATTTCTATGAGATTCGACACCGCGAGATTGATGGTGCAGCCAAATCCAATAGTTTATCATCATCTTTTTTAGATAACTCCTTGATGTGAGGTGTTATCACTCAAATTTTCTTTAGAAGTTATTTGGAATAAGGAAAGGATCCAAGGTAACTATAAACCAATATTTTAAGTATTGATCCTAGCCGATCTATAATCAAATAGGGCTCTCTCTTTATGATTTAGCATTGTTTTGATATGATGTTAGGCTAGTTATTAATGCTCAAGGGGTTTGTTTGGTGGAATTAAAGGAAACAGATGGGCAGAGTGGATATCCAGGCCATTGGGCTATGGAGTCAAGTAGGAAAGGTTTATCAGGATTTGATTAATCACTGAGGTAAGAGTTCACAAGGCAAGATAACACAGCAAGGACAAATCTAAAGGTTTCAATGGATGGAGGATTTAACTAGGGCCAAGGGCAATGAAGAATCCTTAGCAGGGATCAAGCTGAAGAAGGGAAGATTGGCAAATAGCAAGGGCAATTAAGAATCCTATACCAAGGGCCAATAAAAGGAATGAATTACAAAAATAAGGAAGCAATTAAGAATTCCTAAACTTAAGCAATTTAGTGGAAAACATTAAATGAGCAAACAGTTAAAACAGAGAGCACTTAAGCTAATTCTGATAATATTATTCCTCATTTGCTTTTAAGAATTATAAGAAAACACATATGATATTGCATAACATGAAGGAAAACAATATTCAAACTCAGAGAAATGATACTTATTTGTTTCCCACAATGCACATGAATCGAGTGAAATGTCCTTAGCTTTATTTAATCCAGTAAACCAGTCCAGCCTTGATTACAGTAGCTCCTTTAGCTCAAAACAAAAGTCTACAGAAATACTTTTTAATGCACACAAAATACTTCAAATGAAGAAGTATTTATACAAATTCTAAACTGAAATATCTTGAAAAAATATCAAGATTGGTTTACAAATATCTCAAACTGTTTTACAATAATAGAACTTAAATAAAGCACATTCAAAACTAATGAATCTATTTGGAACTATGTTTATCAATTTATGGTGAAAAGTAAGTGAAATTTGAATTTGATAGCAACTCTTAAGTGATGATGAGGCACCCCAGTCACTAACTGCATCCTTTCTTTGTGCATTCTGCTCCGACAATTCTGCAATATTAGGGTCCAATGATACGCTTGTATATATCAATAAGAGCTATATATGTAAAACATAAAATATTTTATTGTAGATAAGAATGTTTTTGAGATAAATCTCTCTTAGTTTCCCAAAATTCATATCCAGCTATTCACAATATTCTCTGCAAAAAGTTGTCAAAAACAGGACTTTGCAGAAATTGAAAAATACGTTGTGAAGACATGCACTTATCCAACTTTTGGTAATACCTATGTAAAAAGTGAGATATTTTTTTATATATTAGCCTTTTAGGAACAAAATCCTCCTCCAGTATCTCAAAATACATCTTTCATTGGTCACGATAGTTTCTACAAAACTATGACTTAAACATGATTTTTTTGAAGAATGTACCATTTCTGCTCTAATTTCATCTTTTAACCTTAAATTTCTTTTAATTGTTTTTCACTTTTACTTTGGTAAACTTCATTGTTGCTGGTGAAAGTGTTTTCATCTCTGTTTAACCCTTACTGCATCCATTTTTACTTTTATTGTTTACTATTTACTATTTACTATTTACTGTTTAATTTTACTATTTATCTTCATGCTAGCTGATTTACTTGACTTGGTCTTCAATCTGATACTCTTTAACCCTGATACACTTTGACTGTTATTTACTGTGTCCTTTTACCTTCACTATATATTTTAGGTTTTTTACTTTTTATTTCAACCGTAAATCATTTAATTTCATGTTTCCTCTGCTTGTCTTTTAATTGTATGTTTTATTTTCCATCTCTGTTTGAATAGACCTGATAACAATCTCAGAGTAAACAGGTCTTATGACTAGTATTAAGACTGTTTATCCAAGGTTGCAGTCTTTTGATCGCCTGTAAAACAAAACAAACTGTTAAGAAAACATTGGGTTAACAGGGAGGGTCATTAATGGATTTATCGAGCTTTATAGGTCTATGGAGTGAGTCCAAAATGATTTTGGGAGGTAAACCATGCTTGAATTGGTTAGTAGAGGCTTCAAGTGGAGCAGACGGGTTTCATAAGTTTACATAGTAGAATGGGCGAAGGGTGAGAAAACCTGGCTTCTTGGGGTTTGAACTTTAACGGACAAACTTTGAAAATATGGCACGAACTGAACAGTAGACGGTTTATCGTGTAGTGGGTGGGCAGTAAGTGGTTTGTTTCACACAACTTTTGGGCACTTGGCGGTATTGGGGGTAGGCTGCCCGATGCCATTCATCGGGCGCCACGTAGCGGTGGGGTGAATAGTGAAATCGCTCACATTGGGCGAGTAAAGGTCAACCTTCGGAGGCTACCCGATATGAGCGTTAGCTATTGGATCTGAAGGAGTTAGATCATACAGTGATCGAGACTGTGATTTAATCAAGGGGTTAATGGAGGGGTCCGACGAGATATTAACTGTGGGTTAGGGCGACTTAATGACGTTGGGGGTGATATGATTGGAGGAACGGGTTATTAATTAATCACAGCTTGAGTAATTAATCCTTTTGGTTTGGCGGAGGGTTGTGGCTCTTAATTAGTCGCAGATCAACCCTATTAGGGTTTATATTTCAAACCAGGGCGGGATATTAGAATAAGGGATTTTAATAATATATAGGGAATGGGGTGTATTTTGTGGGAGCTAACTATAATAATTTATGTTAATATGAAATAGACATGGAAATGAGAATACACTAAGTAAAATGTTTCGAAATATATTACATTTCCACATTTAAACATTTATAACTTAGGCTTAGATGAATTTTGTGGGTTTTTGTGGGAAAAAGAGGGTTTTATATAAGGTTAATTACTTTCCCTAGACAAATAATGATTTCACCTTAGGAAAAGGGATTTTTAGATGAAATGGATGAATTATGGAGGAGTGAATGTTGATGAGTTAGTACTTGGAACCTGTAAATCATTGGGTCGAGGGTCTGGTCCCTCCAAAAGTTAGAGAAATGCTCTGAGCCCTTTTGATTTAAGGTTTTTGGTGCTTCAAATGTTATTGGTGGGAAATTAGTGACATTAGGGGTAAAAGAAAATGAGGAAATTAATAACCTGACTTTGTAAATGTCTCTGTTATCCATTTGCGAATTAATATGATGATGAAAGTAAACGATATGAACTTCAACTAATCATTCATCATACACCATTATGCAACCATTCACCTACTTAACCACCTACACATCCTACCATTTTTTCTACTCTTTATTAGGGTGCACTTAAACTGGCAAACCCTTATGAAACATTTTTCTTTTCTTTTACAATGGAAATCTATCTAAGTCTACCCTTATTACATCCAAGGGCTCAAATTAAACTGTTGAGCTCCTTTATTTACTCTATCTATCTACTTATCTACCAAGATTAAACAATTTGGTCAGATTTTATTCTCTATCTATAGACATAAAAATTTAAAACATGAAATAGTCAAGTTTAAACTATTTGACTACCATGGATTGTGGCATAAGTAACAAATTTCACACAATCATTATTATACCAAAATAAAATAGCAGTGGCATTTTGAATTGCACACTTTCATGGTCTTTTTTTTCTTTGGGGTTCATATTTTTCATCTTTTTTGACCTTTTCCTTATTTCTTTTTTGTCCTTTAATCTTTCTTTTAGGACATACCCTCTTCACATTTTTTATTTTATTTTTTTGAATTTTTGAATATGGAAAACATTTGTAGAAAGCAAAGGTATGTACATATTACAGAGATAAACTAAGTCAATAATAAATTATGACACCTATTGGTATAGGAACGTAACATGAGATATATGCAGTGTCATCATGTACTTCTTTGTCTCTTTGCTTGAGATGCATAATGTTGTAAAAATCCTTGTTTGATGTTGATGTGGGATCATGTTTTGTTCTTGATGTGAGATGTACTTATGGTCATGTTTTGATTGAGATCCCTTTGTCGCCATGTTGACAAGATACTCATGTGTTGCCATGTATGTTTGAATTGAGATCCCTTTGATGCCATGTTGGCGAGATGTTCATTGTTATCATACGTGAAATTATGTCATGTTGATAGGAGTCCTTTAGTGAATGAGAGTTCCTGCAGCAGAACATCTCATGGAACCACTCCTGTGTGAGGGCATATTCCTTGTATGATAGAGAAAACACATGCATGTACATCATCACTCTTTCCAACACTTAATGCAGCAGCCTACACCATCTTGAGACTGGGGCCTGGAGACGTAGTCCCTTCTGGACGAACTCCGTTATCAACGTCTTGTGTTTTATGTTGTTGATTCTTGTCATGTTCCTCCTTCTTTACATCATGCATATATGTTCCTTTATGCTATTTTAAATTCAATTCTAATCACATCGCGAAAGCAAAAGATCTTGGTTAAATACGGGAGTTGACTCAACTCGGATTAGTGACCAAGTTAGTACTGGACACCTTTTCACCAGTATCTCCTAAATTATCACTTATACCTTTGACATAGGAAATGAAATTGCTTATATTTTCATTTGCTTCCACTTTTATAGACAAAAGCTTACTCTTCAAAAATAAGATCTAGTTTTTATTTGTTGTTTCATATAAATGTTGGAAATAATACTTGGGGGGGGGGTGTGGAATCATTATTAGTAAAATCAATAATATTTTTCTTTTCATACTCAAATTCATATATGCTACTTCAGTGAAGGTAACCTGCGTGTACACGCAACTGTGTTTAAGGAAACAAGCGTATATCCAGAAAACCAATGATTTAGTTAATTCATCATATGTTGATCTTTAATCTATGCATCAGTACTTTATTAAAAATTAAACAGTAACCATGTGCAGTTAATAACAGAATGAACCATCACACATAAGTAACACACATGAACACCAATATTTAAGGTAGAAACCTAATGTGGGTGAAAACCACCTCCTTTTGTCATCTCTATCTTCTTTTAATAATAAGAAAATCTATTTACAACATTATACTGGTGTAGACTCATATTAGTATGCAAGCTTCTGCTTGCAAAAGGTTACTACCTTCTCTGGTTCTCCAGCTTCTATTGGAAGGGAGCTACAACCCCTAGCTCTTGTACTAACCGATATGTTTACTAGTACGTAGACGCCGACCTACAGAAGGCTACAACCTTCTCTCTTCCTCCAAGGACCACGTTTCATAAATTTTCAGACTAGGTATTCCTAGAACACAACACCATAATCTGAAGGCCACGTTTCATCCAATTTTCATACTGGACCCATCAACATTGAAGCTCAAAATCAATCACCACTGCAATACAACCATCAACTATATTTGCATCAACCAATCATTGAAACTCAATCATTACTTTATAAATCAACCAAACTCAATCAATCATTGACAACCTCTGAACCTTTAACACAACTGAATCAACCATTCATTCATACTTTAATCAACTTCAACAAATCAACTGGAACAGAGAGATCACTGTAACCAGTACACAGATTTGTACCCAGAACATTGCATCATCATTTAGAACCAGCTGTAACCTCAAAACCATGCATCAAAGTGTATACGCAACTTGGAAGAGTCGAACCAGCGTGTATACACAACTTCATCAAAGCGAACCAGCGTATAGATCTGCAAATACTTACTTATAACTTCATTGCACTTCCCGACTTCAAACATACCCAAATCATCACATATAAAGGATAATACATGTGTTAGCAACCAGATCTAGCCCATTAGATCACATAATGATAAGTCATTATGATCTTGATCCATTATTAGATCTCATCCATCATCACTGAAGTGAAACACAATCAATCAATCTGAACATTGTTACCAAAATGCAGTCACCAGAACATAAAGCAAAACCCAGAACTATGCATCAATAACCAGAACCATTTGTAACTTCAAACATCGTAGTTCATAAGGTATATTCTACTTTGATGTGTCGAACTTGCGTGTATACACGCTTTTACCAAAGACAACCAACGTATACATCTATAAATATTAATTCATAATTTTGCAGTTATTCCAGACTTCAATTATACTCAGATCATTACATTTACAGAATAAAACATGTGTCAGTATTCAGATCTAGATTATACATGATCAAACCATATAAAGATAGTTCATTTCAATTCTTAAGATCCTGATCCATCATTATATCTTATCCTCTATCAACTTCTAAGGTTCCTCCTTGGTTCAGATCAAGCAGAGCATCATAAACCCATAACCTGCATACTGGATCTCATACTTCAGCAAATATTCAATGCTTGTCCATTTAGGCCTAATGAGTTTCTCCTCCTTATATAGTTTTAGGCCTTTCACAATACCATGGACCAAAACCACTTAGGGCCAATACCTTGGACCAAATACCTAGGGTCAATACCTCGGACCAAATACCATGGATCAAAATACCATGGACCAAATACTTTGGACCAAAAACTTAGTTTTCCAAGGTATACATGCTTTTCCTTCTGTGAAAGTGAGTGTGTACATATGCGTGACTTGTATATAGTGAACCTGCATGTATACCACTCTTTCTTCATTCCATGAAAACTGATCTGTAATTCTTTGTTGTTTACTTGATATACTGTGATCTTTCATCTGAGTGAGTTGCCTTCTAAACTGATTCATTGAAGCTACCCTGCATTTCATCACATCTGTAAACACTATTGTCATGCATTATGTCACATATGATATCTCTTCTGTAGATTCATCTAGTTACCATATACAAGTGAGTTTTTCTACTACAAGTGGGTTGCCATCAAGTACAACACATATATCATAATGCCAACAATAAACCCTTAGCACATCCCATGTTTATTTTGATGTCTTGCAATATCTAATGTGAGGAATCATATTGTCCTTTATGGACATATGCAGCGGCACCTTTGATTTCATCTCTTGTCTCTCCCAGTTTAGAACAGAGGTCGTAACAGTGGGTTTGGGATCATCCCCACTCATAATTGACCACAAATTATAACCCTCTAGAATTGTCAACAACTTGAATTTCTCGTTCACATAATTTTCTCCATCAATTTTAGTGGATTCATCCAAATAAGTATCAACAAGAAGATTTGACATTTTTAAATGCCCCCCAAAATGCACCAAATATCCCATAAAAATAAACCAAAACTAAATTTGTGCAATGCTAATAAAAATTGGACAGATCCTACATTCCACAACCAACACCATGCAATATAGCTCCTTTTTCATAGATAAGGCTTTCTTTTAAAAACATTTTCTTGGTAAAAGTCATTTTTTTGTTTCCAATATTTTTAATAAAAGATATTTCCCCCTTTTATTTTTTTAAATAAATATATCTACTTTTAAAATCAAAGGACTTAATCCAAACGTTTGAAACAACAACAATTTTTTGACTTTCGAAACAAATTTCTCTCCATGTGACTTAGTTGCTCCAAAAAATTGCCAAATAATTTGCAGATGTAGGCACAACTTAATGCAGCAGTTAGGGATGCACTCCTCTTGTATTATCATAACACCTCAATCAAAATTATGGATGTTATTTTGATAGTGTGTTGGGGGATTAACACTTGATAGCCTAGCTATGGCTTTTTGTTCCTTGGTGCATGCAGGGTGGCTCATTCTCTTAACAATAGTATCCTCCCAGTGATCCTCCAGTAACTAGGACTGTAGGAAATTTTTGTAAATCAATAGTAGCAAGTTACAATCGAAACTCTGAACATCGAAGCTTTATGGTCTGCAGATAAATTAAAACAATACACAATGATGATGGTGGTGCAATTAGGGTTATGTCCCTCACATCAACAATGAATAGTTTAGACAATGAAACTTGTGTTATAACGCAGACCTACAACGCCACATACAAAATATTTTTGTAGAGGTCTCAGAGATATAAACCACCAAGACACAACCATGTTTATCAACAAATGAAAACTTTTAAACACAGGCCGCACACACTTGGATAATGTAGATTAGGAATTAAGCGTCTCCTGACTCAATGTTATGAAACCAGCTCAAGAAAAGATAGAAAAGAGAGATCCACGCCTTATAATTCAGCCTCTTCGAGGGGGCAACCTCCTTTACATTACATAAATGAACAATTCTTGGATGATACAAATG
>APFE031388916.1:0-18745 GCA_000404065.3 Pinus taeda | reverse complement strand
TTGTCATTTTGGTAAGTGAACAATAATTTTAAAATTGTTTATATTGATTAAAATTATTAAAAGTTATTAAATTTCAAATGTCTAAAATATATATTCTTGAATTTCTTCCAAATTGAAAATTTCTTATCCAAATTTCAATTTTTTATCCAAATTTTTATCTTATCATATCGTATTCGAATTAGAATTTGGTAACTATAATGAGTTTATAATATCAAATGAGTTTTAACCCATAAAATATGATATTTGATGGATTATTTGATGGATTTGTGGGACAAGAAGATGTCTGGCAGTAAGATAAAAAGGGAACACAGAGAGTTGGAAGACTTGGGTGGGGAAACATGGGAAATAATGCGAATATTTTATAGACAGTGATATTGTGAGAGAGAGAACTCCCTCACCGCCTCCTATGACATGCATGCATATTCATGATCACCACGCAACTGCAAAACCATTGTCTAAGTGGTTCAAATTGTTACTTAAATATAGTTAAAAATAAATTGCACATTTCAAATACAAAACTATCAACGTCTTTTTTAAACTTGCTTTCGGCAGGTTATATTATTTTTGCTTTTAGCAAAACAGACTTCATTTTTAATTTAAATAGATTTTATAAAATTTGGTTTTAGTAAAAAAGACTTGTTTGTAAGATTGCCCCCTTGAATCGGTTATCCGTCACGTGCTTGTAAAGTCTCTATGCTTGAGCTGCGGGTGTCACGGTGTATTCAGATGGATAGAGTCTAGACCCGCCTGGAACTGTTCATTTTCTTCGCTAATCCGTCACGTGCTTGTCAAGGCACTATGTGTACACTAGAGTTATTGTTCGCTGAATCCTACAGCGCAAGATATTAGTTTTGAGAAGAAACAAATAAAACAAAAATAACTATTTCAGTTCAAACGTTGAACCCAACCCATGGCGGTCACCTCCGAAACATATGTGAGATACTAAGACAATTGCATGCCAGAACTGTTTGGAGAATAATTAAAATCTCTTTGTGCTCCAAGAGCATTTTATAAAAGGATCTAAAATAATTATTTTCCACGCAAATGAAAATTGATATTAAAAAAATTGAAATGATTAGGAATTTTCGTTTATCAATTATTTTTATTTGATAACCAAAAAAATAATGTTTATATAATTTTTTTTATTTTTATAATAATAAAAAACGAAGTTAAATGTCTGTGTTATGTAAAAAATAAGAATTATTATAATTATCATGTAATACAATTTTATTTTTATAGAATTCTTGTATTTTTATAGAATTCGTGTATGCATATATTGATAATTTATTGAACCTCAAACAGGTATAGGTGATTTTTTTTAGTTGTTTAAATAGGAATAGCAATTGCAAATTACATCAGTTTTTGTGATTTATTTTTTAGTATTTAAATTTACAAATCATCATCTTGTGTGGATGTATGGTTTTCTCCTCCACATTAAAGGTTGATTTTAAAATTTAAATGGAACTTGACTTACTTTTTTTATAATTAAAATAATTTAATTGATTTCAAGTATGAGACCTTTCTCTGTAAAATACTTTGCATGGTGTATTTTATAGTTGTGAAATGCAAACCTAGGTCAAAGTTCTCAAAGATTTTTAGAAGTAAGTAAATTATAGTCCTAGCCTAAGTTCATTAATTTTTTTTTTTCTTGACAAAGACTAAAATCTATTAACTGAAAAGTAAAATAATTTACAAGGAGTTGAGGTGAGAGCACTCAACACAGTAAAACTGCCCTACTATAGAAAGAACCTGGGGAGACCAGTTACAAAAAGCTAGAAGACAAATATAGAACCCAGAGATAGACCAGTAGAACATAGGAAGAAACATGAAAGCAAGAGAACGAATGTCCTTGGCAAACCAGACGGTAATTAAACTGCCACTGCCTTGGAGGGAAACAAAATCAACCGGTTGAAGATGCGGAACCATAGTGTAAACAGAATGGCCTGGAAGTAGTCATCTGAGCGATAGCAAAACCAAAAAGAGAGAAAAAACAGAACCAGGTGGCTTTAAACTTCCACATCCTTACCAGGAGTCTTCTCCGCTACCTGACACGTGCTGCCAATCTACAAATATTCACTACCATCCTTCTCGCCCGCTGGATTCACCAAGGTATGATTAGTGGCTCCAAAAATCCTTTCCCTAGCCACTGGGATATTGTCTTCAAGAGGTGGAATGACTCTGGGAACTTCATCGTGGCCAAGCTTATCACTCATACGATTCTCTTGGCTTCCCCCATCTGTTAATTGCTCACTGCTTTGAGAAGGCTCAGGAGCCATGCAGGACAGAGGATAGAGCTGGTTTTCTTCTTCCCAGAGGATAATAGTGATATGAGCAGTGATCAAAGGCCTGTTAAGATTGCTTTGGAATTTGAAATGAGTGGTTTGGAAAGCACTATTCGGAGTTGGCTTGCGACAGGGCTCAGAGGAGGCACATTCACATGAGAGGAGGGGAGATTGACAGGAGACTGTTCAGGGTCCACAGAACGACTAGCCAACGAACGTTTGCCACTACCACGGTGCCCCTCGGAACGATTCCATCCACTCTGGTGAACCATGATGAGGAGCGAAGGGGAAGGGACTGAGGACCCAGAAACAACAACAGGAGGACAAAAGGACTGAGCCAGAGACCGATACAAGCGCATAGAGTATGCCTGAGATGGAGATGAGAATCACCCAATTCTAAATTCTAAAGCTTTAGAAAGCTTACCCCTTAAAGCAGCGTTGGTCCTGCCGTGGGGACCCTTAGCATAGTAGTACCACCTCCAGGATAACATAGAGCCGACACGGAGCTTGCCTCTATTAGCGGAGACCTGCTTGCCACCAAAAACCGCATCAAACCAAGGCCTCGAGCAAGAGGACTGAACGTGAATTGTGAAGGGAATAAAAAGGATCGCCATGATTATAACTACCACAACTTTGCTTCGAACAGAGCACACCATTAATGCTGAAATCCTACCATATCCATCCTTATTAAGACTATCCTTCTTGCGCGATGTGAGATCCCGGGAAGCCACGCTGCCTTGCAGCTCGCAGTGCCTAGTACCTACTCTTACGATCTGTCATGAATAACATTTAATTCGTTTGTGTCACTCGCATCCCGAGAAGTTCATTAAATTTTTAATTCCAATAGATAAATTATAATTTTTACATAATTTCAGTTATTATTACAATACAAAGTTGTGGATTCACCCATTTTAAAATCAAAACTAACTCACCTTTACATAACATCCATACACAATTACAAATAAAACAACTGGTTCGAGAGCATGTTTTTTCCATGCTAATTTTCTACACTTTTCCAGACAAAAAATGATTCATGCAAATTTGATAATCCAATTATTTTGCTTTAAAAATTATCAATACTTTTACATGGAAAAGTGCTCTACAACCACGACCAATATAAAGATATATAAATGTAATGTTGAGCAATATAAAGATATATAAATGTAATGTAAAATAGTAAGTAAACATTTTTATATGTTATTTTAATATATTCAATTAAGATAAATTTATATTAATATTTTCAATCTAACTGTAAGAAAATGTATAATATTACATATTCGTTAATTAAATAAAAAATAAAACTAAAACATGTTCATATTATTTAAATTAAATAAAAAATTTAAAATTTAATCAACCTAAAATTAAATATAGGAAAAATATATTATCAATAAAAGATTGAATTTTTATTTATCAAATAAAGATTAAAATAAATAATTTCAATTTAATATATGTTGTTTATTATTTATTATTAATAAAATATTAACAATTTATTTAGGAAAAAAATAATTATAATACACCTACCACATTGAAATATTAATAAATATCAGATTGAAATTAAATAATAAAATATATAATATTAATACACGCATCACATTAAAATTAAATAATATAATATATAATAGATAAGTAGTAGTTATAAGTAAAATTGTTTGGAATTGACAATGGAAGAGGATGGGTATTTACAAAGATTCGAAGTCAAATTTTCTAATTCAGTTGTTTTGAACGTAGGAACACGAGAACAGAAATAACCTGAATAAATGTCATATGAACGTTTTTCCTCGTAAAAAAAATCCATGAATTTTCTTTGGAACGTTTCATTCTACGCCACATTGTTTGTCGTACAGATACACTAACAATATTGTCTTGTGTATGGACCAGCCTCATACATATGGATCTCATGTATATATAAATATATAAATCTCAATCCATGTGTCTTGAATACTCAAAATTTTATTTGTAACTTGTGTAATTGACTTTTGAATGTTTCAATTCTCTCCTGTTACCCCCAGACACCATGTTCATAGATATACAAGTTCAGGCTAATCAAAATGGGTAATTATGTGCTTAATTCATATCTCTTCGAGGAAACAATGACAATCAGATATATAAGATATTTACGGATTTTTTTTTCGCTTCTAAAAATCACAAAGCTTCGCTTCACTAAGGATGTTTTCAAATTGTACTTCAACAACTTCAAATTTAAATTTACATTTACACCAGCTTGAAAACTAAGTTGCCCTTGTAGGTTAAAAAAAATAAAAAATGGGGTATGTGGGCAAGAACTTCGTTGCTCTACCATTTCACATCTGAAATGGTCTGCTACACCTATTGTAAGAAGGTTTCACGCCATGTAATTCTGATCAAAATCGATATCTCAACTAGGTTTGCGCGATTCGCTCATAATCCGCAATGTTCAGTTTCTGAAATATTCTTCTATACCTGGGATTGGAATTGTCATGAACGAATTCGTTACAAGGGACAGTAAATCGTGAGTCGCAAGACTCGTATATTTGCTTCGAACTCCGCACTAATATTCTTTATCATCAATTGCCGTCTCCATTGCCGGCTCCCGGGCTTGGCGTAGAACCCAGTTTGCGTTTGCTGCTTCGTTTCTGCTGGAGGTGATCATCTCCGTTGCTGTGATGGGATTTTATGATATTGACGTTTCTTCCATGAAATTTATGATGGATTACCTGCATGTGACCAACCCCAGGGCTATTACTGGATGTGGAGAGCCGTTGTTCCGTCACCATGGAATTTACGCGTTCGGCTTTGTTCGATGATGCAGACGATTCCATTTTATCAGTTGTTTGGATGCTGGGGTTGAACCTGAAAGATAACGACTTCTTGTTGGCAGCAGTCTTTGAGGACCAGCCGCTTCTGGGGTTTAGGATCTCTTGAACACACCCCAAGGGATCTTTCACCATATAACCAATGGCATTTTGCAAGCTAGATTGATCAATGACCGAAAGACTGTGGGGGGCAATAAAGAGGTTATTCTTCTTGAGGAACCTGGCGTTGCTATGGCCAGCAACGAGCAGGATGGAGATGATAATCAAGAGCGCCATTATATTGCTTTTCATCATAAAGCTCGGTGTTAGCAGACAACCGATATGATATGAGAGAGAAGTACAGAGATAGCAGATGAACGATATGATATCAGACGAATTTTAACACAGAAAATACGATATTTGATGGATTTACAGGAGAAGAAGATTTCAGGCAGTATGAGAAAACGTGAACACAGAGAGTGGGAAGACTTGGGTGGGGAAACATGGGAAATAATGCGAATATTTTATAGACAGAGAGATTGGGAGAAAGGGAACTCCCTGGCCGCCTTCTCTGACTTGCATGGGTATTCACGGTCATCACGCAAGCGCAAAACCATTGACGAAATGCTTTAGACCTTTTTCAATTGTGTGGGCAGTAGCAGTGGATCGGGCACCGGACAGTTGAATTTCAGAAATCACCCGGTTTAAGCGGACGCCGTTGCCAGCGCCGGACGGGAGGCAAAGGGACAGATGGGCGTCTTGAAACCTTTTTACAAGGTATAGCACACAGGGTGGTTGGGCGGGAAAGTTTGACGAATTTCTGGTGTCTATTCGTTTTCTTGGGTAATACGTCACGTGCTTGTAAAGGCACTATTCTCGAGCTGCGTGCGTCACGATGTACGTTAAAGGGTTAGTATTCAATGAATCCTACTTTCTACGAATCAAATAAAATAAGGGTAACTATTTTAATTCAAAAGTTGAACCCCAACCACGTACAAGAAAAGGATGAGATTCGTAGAAAATCGCATGGCAAGAAAAAAAATGAGATTCGTAGAAAATCGCATGGCATGGTGTTGGGAGAATAGTAGAAAATCGCATCCCAAAGTGTTTCGGGAATAATGAAAAAGTTTCATCATTGCGTTTCCAGAGTTTAAGGATATAAAATTATTTTCATATAAATTAAAATGTGTAAATATTGAAATGGAAATATCACACCCTTTACTCTAATAAAGCCGAAAAATAAATAAATTTTTGAGTAGATATTGTAGTTGCTGTAATTTTTACAATTTTTTAATTATTAATCCTTTTTATTTTATAATAAAAATGTTAATTTTTTTATTATGTTAATTCAAAACAATATTATAATTTTTATAGAACACGATTTTATTGTGTCTGTGTATTTTATAGTTGGTTATGGCCTCCATGTGTATGTATGTCACGTTTTCAAAAAAATAATAAAAATATTTTTTATTGATGTCTCTCAATCTTTAAATTATATATATATTTTTAATCTTATTAATTGATTATGATTAATTATTAAAATATAACTTTGTATTTAAATAGATAGTAAATTATTTCAAAGTGTTTAATTGTTCTTTTATAATATACCTGAATTTGAATGAATGGATCATAAATTTACCTTTAACAAAAAAATTGCCACATTAAAATTCTAAATTAGGTAAAATTTTAGACATTTTTACTTTTTACTAAAGCCAATGCCTTTTCTTAAATCAGAAAAAAAAAATTGATTCAACACAAAGAATCTAAAATCTTACTCCAAAATCTTTTAGTATTTCTTTTAACTAAATATTTGTAAAATTAATCTTTAAAAGGAAAAGCACTTGTAAGTGCCAATCTGAATGACAAAGGAGGACAAGCCACTGTGCAAAGGACATGTTTGAAATAATTCAGTCTTGCTATCCACTGAAGTGTGTGGAGAAAATCAATCTGGGTGATCTCACTCCAAAATCTTTTAATATTTCTTTTAACTAAACATTGATAAAATTAATATTTAAAAAGCTAAACACTCCTAAGTCACCGAGCTTATCTCGATTGCACTTTGGGTTTGTTGACATGGCTAGCGGGCCCTCTCCGTCTAATGTCTAATCTTACTCCAAAATCTTTTAGTATTTCTTTTAACTAAATATTTGTAAAATTAATCTTTAAAAGGAAAAGCACTTGTAAGTGCCAATCTGAATGACAAAGGAGGACAAGCCACTGTGCAAAGGACATGTTTGAAATAATCCAGTCTTGCTATCCACTGAAGTGTGTGGAGAAAATCAATCTGGGTGATCTCACTCCAAAATCTTTTAATATTTCTTTTAACTAAACATTGATAAAATTAATATTTAAAAAGCTAAACACTCCTAAGTCACCGAGCTTATCTCGATTGCACTTTGGGTTTGTTGACATGGCTAGCGGGCCCTCTCCGTCTAATGTCTGTTTGCATAAACGGATAAACCCATCTGGTTGCCGAAGTCGGAAAATTGGTGGGTGAAAATTTGCAATCCGGAGTGTTGGCAACCTTGTGTCTTTTTATTGTATTGCACAACCTGTATCCGTACATTCTCCTCCATCCAACCACGGTACAAACTTTTTGCCATCTCCCTTTTGAATGCGATGAAAGAACGCAGTACCTCCCATTTGAAATTTGAACACCCAGCGCGCTACATGAATACCTCGCAGGCTAGCTATTAAAGCACGTAGTACCTCTCATCTGAAATTTGAAATTTGAACACCCCGCGCGCCCCATGAATAATTGGCAGACTGGCTTTCTAGCAGTATGTTTTTGAGGTAGCCTGTAACAATAGTATGAAGATATTTTGGGTTTTATTGCAGAAGCTTGGGCAAGCTCTTTCATTATTGCAAACAATCGCAAATACAACGTGTGGCCTAAATAATCTGAATAAGGGTTTCCATTTCACACCAAAAATTGTATATGGTGGAAACATATTTGACAAGTTGGCGTTTCCATTGTCGAGGAGACAGCTCTCACTATGTTGCAGGCATCCTCTAGACAACCTGCATGTCCGATACAACTATTATTCCCACCTTGTGGACCTACAAAGATGCATGCAAGATAAGTACTGAATACAAAGTCTCAAGGAAATTTCAATATACAACCATAAGTGAGTCCTCTAATGGCGTAATGGCGTGACTGCTAATGGATTTCAGAGTTGCAACAAAACACACGGGACAATGCAGCCATGGCTCAGTTCTGCCATGATACTATGAATATGATGAGGCATTTCCATGGAGTATGTCATGTTGGGGTTGTGGTTAACCAGAACTATATGGAGTTGATAGTGTCAGGATCGGGGATGGCTCAACACAGGGCCTGGAACCAACACACGCCACCACCATGATGCTTGCATTTATAATTTTCTTAATATTTTTTTTATATATAACAAGGTTAACCGTAACGTTTTATTTTTATTGTTACAAATTGTTATATATGTATAACGATGTAAAAACTAAATGAAAATTTTATAAAACTTACAAAATACATCTATATATAATAATATATATATATATATATATATATATATATATATATATATATATATATATATCTATATATTACATTACATTACATTAGCATACAACCATTAGGAAGTATATATATTAAACCATGGTAACATACAGATGTCATAAATATCATTTACATTTCATCTGCGGAAATCCAGACAGTCTCAAATACGAATATATGTTAAACTAAATAGGCAGCTGAGGAAATCCGGCTGGGAATCCTCCTGGTTCATTGTGCAAATTTATTCAGGGCATACTATGCTAAATCGGCTCTCATACGTGGTAACACGTGGCGAGCATCTAAACTATGGGACAATATTCCCATTCGATCCTGCCATCTGTTTTGATTTTCCACCATTGACCTTAACTCGGCAATCCAATGATGAAGGAACAGTAGGGTTTGGTCCTCTAACGAACTCTTCACGCCTGATCCTTGGAAGTTTCATTATTGCGGTTGCTCCTATGTCTCGTGTTTCTCTGTGATGGCTAGGTCTGTCAAAAGTCACCAATAGGTTACAATGTTCTCTATGGTTTGAAACAATGGAGATAATTGAACCCACTGACGCAGGTATGCCTTATAGCTTGGTAGACAGTGAGTTTTGATTGCTCAGATTTGAGGGTTTCTTACCTGCTTGGGGTTTCTTTCTTAAACTCGTTTTAAAGGTCCACCACCATTATACACGGATGGCCCAAGAGGTTCCGTGGGTGGCGGAAGAAAAAATGTACCAAGAACCATCTGAAACAGGTACTCTTCCTTAGTGAGATTTCATGGTGACAATTCTTATTTCAAACTCTGGTTCTTTAAGGGTTTTCTTCTGGTCTTTTTTTTGCATTAAGCTTTTAATTCATAACTGAGTCCCATCCCTAATCTACAGGTAGGCAACTCACCGAGGTTATGTCTCTAGTTCAGGTAAGAACCCTCCTAGGGTATCATTCAGTTTATGTATATGAAAGAAAGGTTCTACCTCAATTCGCATTAACTGACTCTCGCCCTCTGTTATAGGTAAGCTACATCTCAGGAGGTTTTTTGTTTAAGATTGCGACCAATAGAAACTTAAGAGCTCACAACATCCCTGTTGATTTACAGGTTGGAGCTAAATCTTTTGGTTACTGTTTCGGGCTTAATTGTTAATGGGTTTCTGTGGAGGGTTTTCTCCTTATAAATGGTTTTAAGCTATTAATGTATATACACTGGTTTCTTTAACTTTATTTATGGTCATACGAGGAGCTCCTATTGTAGATAGTTCCCTTTTTCAAATGTAAAGCTATGAGAATTGAGTAATTATACTCTGCAGTTGCAGGTAGTTTGTTAAGAAGACCTATGAAATTGTTTCTATTTTGATTTGAAGGATGAACTGTAATAAATTTCTTAATTATTTCAAGAAAGGCCGAGCATGGCTCTATTTGGTTGTTCCGATAGCATCGACTGCTTCATTGCTTCTTTCGTTGACTAGGAATACACGTTTTCAGTTTATAATTGTGTTATATGAAGTGATTACATTATTCTCAATTTCCCGGTGGATTGATATCCTGCGATATTGTTGATAGGGAAATTCTACTTAATCAATTGTGATAGTTTCTTGTTAAAAAATTCTTATAGCGTTACCTATTGTTCATTATATAGCTTTTATTCATTACAAAGAACCTTTGATTATAAATGTTTCACTGCCATGCTATGTTAGCTGTTTCACTTAACTCATAATACAAATTTGTTTAATATCTGGATGAACTTTAATCTTCTGTTCTACTAGCATTTATAGTTAATGTAAAGTTTGCTCGAAAGGTTGTTTATGCTTCCCTTTACTTTATTGATAAGTTATATTCATAGGGATACGTTCTAGGATTTATATCAGTGTATTCTCAGTGATAATTTTCTAGGATATATCTCCTAATTCTACTCTGTAAAGCAAATAATTCTATTGTAACCATTCAATTCATCCACTATCAATTGTGCATTAATGTAAGCTCCATGGTTATTAGTTCAGAAGTAAGCCTTTTATCCTACTTATTTGTTTAATCTGCAAATCAAATAATAATATCTACAGTCCAACATTAAATCTTTAGACGCTTTCTATCTTACTCATCTATTAATCCTGCAAGTAAAATAGTCATATATACAGTCCAGTAATAAATATTTAGAAGCTTTCTACCTTACTCATCTGTTAACCTACAATGAAAAGATATTGCGGAAGGTCTCTCGTCCCAACCACGAGTCTAGCAATCACATCTAGACTCTCCCTCGAGCACCTTTTGTCTTTCACACTTGATTATATCCAGTTATAGTCAGTACCATGGGCCTCAGGACTCTCGTCCAGCCTCAATCTCTGTACTTTCTTATTGACTGTGTTGAGCAACTTTCCAACTGGTTTATTCCACCTAGCTCTAGGATACATTTTTTCTCCTCTCCACCTCTCTATATTTACATTTCAAGGGAGAGGGGAACTGTTTAACTGTTTCTTGGCAACCGTTTCTTTTTTCTTTTAATTAAACCAAACAATTTTTATTCTTCTTAAAGTATTATTACCAATAATTTAGGTAATCACAATATATGTTTCTTGGCCTCCCAGCCTCAGTCAGTTAATATTTAACATCAGAATGTAATGAAACTTAAAATAACATTTAGTAAAGATCAACTTAGAAGTCTCAATAATTTTTATGCAACTTAGGGTGTTACATATCCCCCCCCTATGAGGAACACCGTCCCTGGTGTTCTCTCTACTTTCAGAAAACAATGCTGGATTTTCACATAAATTCCTCCTCTTCCCATGTGGCCTCTTCCGGGCCAAAGTTCTTCCATTGCACTTTATCCTAGGTGATGGCCCGCTTCCATAGGTTGGTTTCTCTCTAATCGAGAATACGACGAGGTGATGTTCTTCCAGGAAATCTCCTTCCGGTTCGACCTGCACCATAAAAACAACTCTCATTTACATTTCGTTAAAAAAAGAACAGTATATCCAGTCTTATACCCACTTAACCATTTACCTGAATATTTTCCCAGTCAATAATGTGTTGAGGGTTATACACATTTTTTTTTTAGTAAAGATACATGAAATACATTGTGGACACAAATGTGGCTTGGTAGCGCAAGCTTATAGGCCATTGGTCCAACTCGTTCCTAGACTTGAAAGGATCCACTATATCGGGGTGCTAATTTAGCACAACCTCGCCACTGTAAGGAACTTTTATGGGGCTTCAATCTTAGATAAACATGATCTCTTGGTTGAAATTCCCTATATGTCCTCTTTTTATCTACATACACCTTTTGTCTACCTTGGGCCGCCCTTAAATTTTGTCGAACCTTCTTAACAGTCTCCTCCATTTCTATTAGCATGTCAGGACCCAGTGCAAACTTATTAACTTGATTATTCCAATCTATGGGCACTCTGCACTTTCTCCCATACAACACCTCGAAGGGGCTCATGCCTAGCGATTCATGATGTTCATTATTATATGCAAATTCCACTAGATGGAGGTAATCCTGCCACTTGTATGGTTGTTGCATCACAAACATGCGTAGCATGTCTTCCAACACCTGATTTAGCCGTTCGGTCTGTCCATTTGTTTGGGGGTGGTAGGTAGTACTAAATTGGATCTGAGTACCTAATCCTGAAAAGAGAATTTTCTAGAAGGTGAACGTAAATTTCACTTCCCTATCCAAAATCACCACTTTGGGTATACCATGTAAGTGAAAAATCTCCTTCATAAATATGTCTACGATTTCCACAGTTTTGTACGTGGATTTCACAGGGATGAAGTGAGTTGTTTTACTCAATTTGTCTACTACCACCATAATTGAGTCATGTTTCTTCCTTGTACGGGGTAAGCTGGTGATGAAGTCTAAAGATATGGTCTCCCATTTCCATTCTGGAATGGCAACAATTGTAACAATTTGGTGGGATGTTGGTGTTCTGCCTTCACTAGCTGACACTCCAAACATTTGGACAAATATTATGCAATATCCTTCCTCAATTCGGGCCAAAAGTACCCTTTTTTGATAGCTGAAAACATTTTCTAGTAACCTGGGTGGTCAACACAAGGCTTCCTATTAAACTCATCCAATATTAATAGTTTAACCGAATTTTGGTTAGGAATGTAAGTTTTGTCCTTAAAAGTAAGGAGATTATCAAAATTTATTTCAAATTTTGATTTTTCCTTTTTCAACGGGGCTTCTTTTGTATATTGCCAAAGGAAAGTATACTCCGGATCTCTGCTAGCTGCTTGCTTTATGATTTTAGGAATATTTGAATTTACTTGGCTCATTTGGACCTCATAGATGCAATGTAACTTCTTGCTCAATGCGTTAGCCACACGGTTTTCCTTCCCTTTTAAATGTTTCATTTCAGAATCAAATTCACTTAAGAAGGCTGTCTATCTAGCCTATCAAGCATTTAAGCTAGACTGGATGAAGAAGTATGTAAGACTGCTATGATCTGTTAGCAGCAAAACCTTCCTCCACAGTAGGTAATGTCGCCACATTTTAAGTGCATGCACTACTGCTGTCAATTCAAGGTCATAAGCTGAATATCGTTGATCATTCTCCAACTTTCAAGATTCATAAGAAATCACCTTTCCTTCTTGTGTCAACACCCCACCAACACCCTCTTTGCTTGCATCTGTGCAAACCACGAAAGAATTTTACGGATCTACTACTTTTAACACCATGCAGTGGTGAGCAGGTGCTTTAGTTTTTCAAAACTTTGCTGACACTCGGTTGTCCATTAGAAAGCATGCCCCTTTTTCTATAAGGAGGTCATTGGAAAGGCAATTTTTAAAAATCCTTCAATGAATCTACGTAGTATCCGGCTAATCCCAAGAATGACCAGATATCAACGACATTCTTTGGGGCTTCCCATTCCATGATTGTTTTGATCTTTTGCGGGTCTACCGCAATTCCGTCTGCCGATATAACATGACCCAAGTATTGAATTTGATCTTTGAAAAAGTCACACTTGCTGAATTTGGCATACAACTGAGTTTCCCTTAATATTTGCAATACTATTTTTAGATGTTCTTTATGCTCCTCGTGATTCTTAGATTACCATGCATCAGAGTCATGAATGTGGTTGGGGCATTTGTGAGGCCAAACGAAAATACCATGAACTCGTAATGCCCATAGCGAGTATGGTATGTTGTCTTGTAAATATCTTCTTCTTTTATTCTTATCTCATTGTAACTGGATCTTAGATCGATTTTCGAAAATACCTTAGCTCCTTGCAGTTGATCAAATAGATCATTGATACGTGGTAAAGGATACTTATTCTTGATGGTTAGTTTGTTTAGTTGTCGATAATCGATGCATAATATTAGGGTCCCATCCTTTTTCTGTACGAATAATACGGGGGCTCCCTAAGGGGACACACTGGGATGGATAAACTTTTTATCTAAAAGCTCCTGAAGCTGCATTTTGAGTTATGTTAACTCAGGTATGCTCATGCAATAAGGGGATTTGGATATAGGGGTTGCACCTGGAATTAACGTATGAGGGAGTAGGGTAGCGGAGTTTTTAGGTGTTTGAGATAGTTGTGCCTCCACTCAAACTCTTGTTTGCCGAAGAAATTCTTTGCAACAAAGTTGTAGATTTCATCCTTGGGGTTCGAGCACTGTGTGGAATGTTATTGGTTTTAGACACCATTCCTCATGAGTCATGATAAGGAGGATAGGAGAATTTCAACATTTCAATGCAAGGTCTGCATGTTAACAACACAACCTCGTTTACTCTTTAATTTGGTAATTCCACTCTAGGGTATTCAATTCCAAAGTTCACAATGGTTCCCCGTAATTATCTCGCAGGATCATGGTCACCTTCCCACTCATACACAGGTAATCTTATTGCAACCCTAACCCTTTCTATTACTTATTATTATTATTATTATTATTTGTTTCTTCTTGAGATTTTACCCATCGACCAATGCCCTTACTAACTTAGCTTCCTTTTTTTTAATCATTTGTAAGTTCACTGTTACACGGGGATTGTTTTCCAATGCATGTGCTTTCTCTCATTTTGTTGGGAAGCAGGATCTTTTCTCATTCCTTCTTTTTGTATGCCACGGGTCGGCATGTTGGCAACCTTACCTTACTTCAAGTTTTGATGGAATGGCCCCTTGTTGCATGGGACACTGGATATATGCATGAGGGAGAAGGGTAGTAGATTTTTCCAACCTTGAAATGGTTTTGCTGCATTCGAAATCTCACTTTCCGAAGAAATTCTCTAGAAACAGACTTGTCGATTTCATATCTGGGGTTCAAGCAAAATAATTGCAATCAAAACAATGTACTCAATAGGATAAACTATAAAGCATGGAGAAGGGGAAATGCAGACTATAAATTTCAAGAAAATTATATGTGAGTCAAGAAACCATTACATGTAAATGAAATTCATTTTAACTAGTAACCTTGAGGGTTACTCTTTAATTTCGTAATTCTGCTCTAGGGTGTTCAATTCTAAAGTTCACAATGGTTCCCCTTAATTATTCCGCGAGCTCATGGTCACCTTCCCACTTATACACAGGTAATCTTCTTGCAACCTAAACCTTTCAATTACTTATTATTATTATTATTTTTATCTTCTTAAGATTTTACCCATCGATCGAAACACCCACTAACTTAGCTTCCTTTTTTTTAATCATTTCCAGGTTCATTGTTCAACATGGATTATTTTCTAATGCATGTGCTTTCTCTCATTTTATTCAGTAGCAGGATATTTTGTCATTACTTCTTTGTTGTATTCCACAAGTCGGCATGTTGGTAGCCCTACCTTACTTCAGGTTTTGATAGAATGGCCCCTTGTTACATGGGACACTGGATATCTGCAAGAGGGAGAAGGATAGAAGAGTTTTTTGGCCTTGCAAAAGTTGTGCTCCATTTGAACTCTCTGTTTCTGAAGAAATGTTCTGCAAATAGAGTTGCCGATTTCATCTCTGGGGTTCGAGCAAAACAATTGCAATCAAAACAATGTACTAAAAAAGATAAACTATAAAGCATGGAGGAGGGGCAATGCAGACCATAAATTTCAAGAAAATTATATGTAAGTCAAGAAACCATTACATGTAAACAAATTTCATTTTAACCAGTAAGCTTGAGGGTAGTTCTAGAATATGGTTTCTTTACATGTATAGATTTGAGGTGAATGCACAGAAGGAAAACCATTCACTTACTTTCCAATAGGGATTATTCATTGTCGATGTGCCCACCATGATTAGGAATCGAAATCTAGTTCCTTGAAGAAGGCTTGTTGTTTATTAGTAATAAAATCCAATGGATGAAATACAATCATTTGTAGACACATGCAAATCTTTGTCATCATCTAGTAGTCCTACAAACCTGTTGCCATCTACTTTATATCTCTTCCTCAGAAAACCAGTTTCAGGTCTGCAGTTGAGCAAATTTCATTTAAGGGTCGCCCTGGGTGGGATGAGGACATGGAGGCCGAGGCTGGGGTTGACATATGGATTGAAGGGGAGGACAGAACAGGGCCATCCCCAGAACACAATAGCGGAGTAGGGTTTTTTCCAATATTCATTGTTGGTCAATTCATTCCATCATAAAAGAAAAGGAGGAGCTCAGATAAGGTCATCAAGAGATCTATTAGGTATGCATTTCTTGGGATAGTCACAGTCATTATGGGTAACCATTCATAACACGCACTACAATTGACTTTCATATGTATTTATTGTTTGTTGTGCTCTCATGGGATGATTTATTATTTTAGTGGTTGGAATCACGCATATATGTATGATTAATTTATTTTCACTCTGCATAACGTAGCACTAACTTGTTTTTATATGAAGTTATGAACTGATTTAGAGAACATATAATTCACAGGGATGCTAAAGCCATGAGTAGATCATTAGGATGGCTTCCTAGTTTAAATTTTTTGGATTGTCATGGATCAAGCAGATGTATCCATTTGAGGTTGATTACATTTGTATTCAAGCACATTAATCCAGAGATCCTTATAGAGTCATTCAGATTACTAAGAAAGTCTGAAACATAGAGGAAATATGATTACTTTATTGAGGACTTTAGTGCTCGATGAAACATGTTAGATCCTAAAAAAATTAAGATGACAATAACCTAAAAATAACTATGAAGAAATGATATTATTTCCAGAAATGAAAACCTGTGGAGCTATCTTGAAATAATATTTAATTTAAGAGAAAACCAACTAGCCAAAAATGACAGTATCAGAAATTGGGATTATGCAATGTGACTGAACAGGACCTATTGGAACTATGGGATTATGCAACGTGCATTGAACAGTACCTATCAGAACTATAGATGCTCCTACAAAGAATACCACATGGGTTCTATCGCGCTATGAAGAAAGACACTGCAAATAGTGCTTCCTAAATAGACCTTAATATATCGTACATTGTAACACCATGTCCTATATGTGATTCCTAAATAGCCCTAATAGAATACAAAGTAACAACATGTCATATATGTGCTTCCCTAGATCGTAGTCTCTCAATGTGAATGGAGTCCAACCTGCCCATGCCTAGGGTGATAGTTCTGCTGAAAAGGATTATCACTAAAGACTGCATCCCACCTCTTAAGCACAAACCATGCAACATCTTAGGTGAATTAAGACCGACTGATATGCAGGTGTCTTCAGAGTAGCTATTTGAGAAAAAGCTACATCTGCTCCCCAATGGGGACAAAATCCCCAAAATCATCAATTCTATAATTTGTCATCACCTCATCCAGAAGAACCCCTTCACAAATACAATAAATTTCCAATCCTCCAGTTGGGCCTTTTGAAGTCTCTCTTCCATGGAATAAAACGGCACCAATATCTTGGTCAGAGATTTCTTGAAAATGCTCACTGTAAAGATACACTATTAAGAGTATGCTTTTTGGAAAGCACTTGGTCTCTTGAGACTGTGGTAGTCCTTTCTGATTTTGACCATCAATACTAATAAATCAAAATTTTAAATCAAATCCTCATGCATCATACAAATAATTTGACTCACAAAATTTTTAAACTTGAGACTAATTTACTATTTTATGAATCAAATTTTAGTGCATTACATAAACAATTTCCAATCATTTCAAAAATTCAATTCAAATCCTCATGCATCATATAGAGAATTTAAATTTTTTCAACCTTTTCGTCCTTCAGAGTAATTGTTGCTAATAATTTGTATTTTAATAGGTCAGTTTTAGTTTCACTTAACTATATAAAATGAGTATAAATATAAAAGCTATTTCAAAATATACCTAGAAATACTATCTTTATTGTCCTCTCTATATAATATTTTTTATATTAGATATACATGTTAAATATTTCTCTTTCATAGATATCCAATCTTGTAAAATTGCAACTAAACATTGTTAATATTAATAAAAATATTAACAATTTTTTAGATAAAATAAAATTATAGTACATATCACTTTAAAGTATTAATACATATTATCACATTAAAAAATATATATTACAAATAAGTACAGCGAAAAATCATATAAAACCAAATAATTATAGTGAAAAATCATGTAAAATTCTATGGTGTAGGATTACTTATTAATCTTGTGATCTGAATAAATTCTTATAGAATTTTAGAAAAATTAGACCAAAGACCACTAAAAAAATTCAAAACAATATCACTAAAAAAAACTAGGTTGAATTTCAGTAATAACCCGGTGTAAGCGGCCGCCGTCGCCAACGCTGGTGGGGAGGCAAAGGGACAGGACGGGCTCGTGAAACCTTATTACAAGGTATAGCACACAGGGCAGTTGGGCGGTAAAGTTTCGATGAGTTTAGGTGTATTGAGCCACTTGGAAGTATTCGTTTACTAGGCTAACACGCCACGTGCTTGTAAAGGCACTATTCGAACTGCGGGCGTCATGGTGTACGCTAAAGGGTTTGTGTTCAATGAATCCTAATTCCACACACATTATTTTGGGAAAAGAATGAAATAACAATAACACTAACTATTTTAATTCAAAAGTTGAACCCAAATGTTAGGCCCCTATACTACTAGTGTAACCCCTTATTGTTATTAGTACAACCCACTTATTATATTGATGTACCCATGTAGTGCCCATATTGTTACTATTGTGCCCCATAGAAAGCCACTATTGTTATTATTGTGCCCTTACATTATTATTGTTATGTCGACTCTGATTATGTTATGACCCCTTAGACTCCTATATATAGAAAGGAGG
>APFE031388915.1:102821-157621 GCA_000404065.3 Pinus taeda | reverse complement strand
TTGAATAGATGCGACTGTTGGGCTTCTGAGCCTACATGAGTTGTAGGTCGGCTTGATAATAATTCCATAATCAAAATAAATTCATATCTCCATAAATAATTATCGGGATTGGATGATCTTTATATCAATCCTACACCTCTCGATGAGAGGAATCTAATAAAAATATTATCAGCCATGAATAAGATGACCCACATGAATTTTTGCCCTGGTTTCCAATTTTAACACTCCCTCTCAACTAGGGAGAGCTTCATCTGCAATCTGTCTATCGGTCGTTACTATTCATCCATCAAATGCGCTGCCCTATATAGCCTAATCCTTGCCCTACTCTACTCTATTTTGCCTATTCTACTTTGTCTTACAGCTCTGCTCTGCTTTGTTCTGTTATGCTCTGCTTTTGTCCAAATTATGAAGAAGAAGAAATGATCAAGGCTATATCATACTGACTCAAAGTCAGTCTCAGAGTATGTACCACTGGTCCTAGACCAGTCTCAACCAACCCGAAATCAGCGTCATAGTGAGCACAACTCCAATGGTCCCAGACTAGTATCATCCTCCACTAACTAAAAGTCAGTCTCAGAGTGCATACCACTGGTCCCAGACCAGTCTCAACCTACCCAAAGTCAGCTTCATAGTAAGTACCACTCCTACCACTGGTCCCAGACCAATATCGTAGTCTCAAAGAGTGTACCACTAGTCCCAAACCAGTCTCAACCGACCTGAAGTCAGCATCATAGTATGTACCACTCTCACTGGCCCAAACTAGTACTGCATTGACACGAAGTCAGTCTCAGAGTATGTACCACTGGTCCCAGACTAGTCTCAACTGACCCGAAGTCAGTGTCATAGTATGGTATAACTCCTACCACTGGTCCCAGACCAGTATCATTGATCCCATATCAATGGAGGTCATCCTAGCGTAGGGAGTACAGTAGATACAACGATGTGTCCATCAGTACTACTATGGTCTCTAACTTCATTTCCCTGCTCATTGATCAGATGAGAGGTACTTCCCATGAGTCCCAGATTGCATGGGTAGGATGCCTCGACAGGAGAACTAATCAATCCTATCCTCATAGGAGAACACATCAATCCTGCTACAATCACCATGGAGAACACATGAATCCAAGCCGCCATGGAGAATACATCAATCCAGGCCTCACAAGAGAACACATCAATCCTGCTACAATCACCATGGAGAACACATCAATCCTGCTACAGTCGCCATGGAGAACACATCAATCCAAGCCTCACAGGAGAACACATCAATCCTGCTACAGTTGCTATGGAGAACACATCAATCCAAGCCTCACAAGAGAGCTAATCATCCTGCTACACAGGAGAGCGAATCATCTTGTTCCAGTGCGCACCACCAGGGTAGGGTGAGTCACCCTGTGGTCGTATGTTGCTCCAGTAAGAACCGCAAGCCCTCAGAGCTCAATGTATGCAACATGTAGGACCCTTGTACAAGGGTTTCTTGACGACTCCAAGTCGTTTGGGAAAATCACAGATTAGATCTTTCTTCGGGGCTTTGACAAGGTGTATCGATTTGTACATCATCTTAACACGATGGAGCCTCCTTGCTCATCGACTTACCATATCCCAAATGATGTCTATCTGCTAGAGCAATTGATGAATACATTATTCCTTAATAATCGAATCCCACCTCTGGTTGTTACAGAAAATCACAATGGTATGTGTTCAAATAGCTCACTGAAGAGCTTCCCCAACCAGGCAGTTTCATACGAGTTCATACTTGTAGATATGTATCCGGTCTCGGCGGTGCTTATGGCAACTGAATTCTGCTTCTTGCTCCTCCATTATATCGAAGCAAAATCCAAAGAGAAACAACACTAAAAGTGCTCTAGTGATCCTCCACACTACCTGCCTAATCAGCGTTCGAATAATCATGCAATTTCATATTTCCTGCAATGTATCTCAATCCATGAGAGATTGTGTCTTGAAGACATCTCAAAAGATTCTTGGCACCAATCTAGTGAAGCTCAACCAAATATGAGCTCTCAATGCTAACTACAAAACATATGTTCGGACGGAGGTTCACCAAGAACATCAATGCGAATGAGTTTTTGAAACTCAGAAGCATTTCCGTAATCTGGTCCGACATCACAACCATATAACTTCTAAAAGTTAATATCCTCGAGGTAGTCACAAGCTTGCAGTCCATCATACCAAATCTTTTCAGAATCTTCACCACATATTTTCCTTGAGATAGGAAAATTTCCCTTGGCTTCTGCCACACTTCAAGTCCTTGGTCCTTCATTTCAAATTCAAAAGCCAACTCCCTCTTACATTTGTGAATGAGAGGGTATGCACCTATTAGAAAGAGGTCATCCACGTATAGCACCAGTTTGAGAGGTTTGTCATCTTCAACCTTAAAGTAAAGGTTTAGATCAGCTTAACTCCTAGTGAATCCCAACTTCATCAAGTAGCTATCGATCCTCTCATACCATGCTCGGGGTGCTTGCTTCAACCCATAGAGAGCCTTCTTCAACCTGCATACATGAGATTTTCAATCATAAATATCAAATCCTTCAGGTTGCTCCACATAAATCTCTTCTTTGATCAAACCGTGCAAGAACGCGATCTTGACATCCATCTGATGTAGGTTCCATCCTTGTGAAGACACAAGGGCTATGATCAAGCGAATGGTCGTATATCTGGCAACAAGTGCAAATATCACATCATATTCTATACCTTCCTTCTCGGAGAAACCACGAGCAACAAAACGAGCCCTAATTATTCCATGCTTCCATCTGCTGCAACTTTATCTTTTAAAGCCATTTTGAAGTAACAATTATCTTATCCTAGGGTCTGAGAACTACTTCCCAGACATCATTCTCCATAATAGACACATATTCTTTGGTCATAGCATCCTTCCATACTTGATGCTTGACAGAATCTGAGAATGATGAAGGCTCATTTTGTATGATCAGGCTCATGATGGTCAGGTATCTCTGATACCTGTGAGGTTTCTTACTTTCACGACAGGTTCCTCGGGGTGCAGCATGTCCTTCAGCGTCATCAAGTATCCCCCTAAGCCATGAAGGCCACTTCCTAGAAGAGGGAGGCTCAAGTGGATAAATAGGATCCATGGGTTCCTCCAAATCAAGCATTGTTACATCATCTACCCATAGAGACAACTTCCACAATTGTATGGTTCTTCTTTTCTGCCACACCATTCTACTCAGGAGTATGTGGTGTAGTAGTCTCCCTCTTAAAGCCACCCTCAGATGTGCCTGAGTGAACCAACTGTAATATATCGGACGTCTTGCTTGGGCTTGAGGAGAATGGTCCCCTTTTGAGCTTTTGTTCGGCACATCCTAGACATACACCTTCTTTCTCTACTCAGAATTTGAGCATCCCTGTCACCATTTGTCTTACACTGAGTAGAGCTTTATAATGAAGGGGGGAAAACCTCTGATGCCAAAGTTCAGACTAAAGAGATGTGTCATAAGACATGACACCTAGTGGACTTCCATCGGCCTGATATAATGAATCAACACGAAACCCAAGAGTAAAGGCATCTTTAACATTATTTTTCCATATATGTACCTTGCCATCGCTAAAGGTTACCTTGTAGCCTTTAGCTTCCATTTCCCAAATGGACACTAGGTTCTTTTCGAGGTCAGGTGCATTTAATACATCCTGGAATTTCTAGCCTTCTTGAATGGTTGTCCTCTTCCTTGATTCCCATCTCTCCTCTCACCTTTGCTATTGAATTTGTCATTCCTTTGATTGCCATCAAAGGGATTTTGATCATCATCCCGGTGTGAGTCCTTTCTATCAAGGCATTCCCTTGCATAGTGACTTGCTTTATTGAAAATGTAACATCGTCCTTTTCTTCCAGCCTTTATTTTTTATTTAGTCCCGAAATTATTTATTTTCTTATCATGAGAAGAAAAGGCAGCAGGAGGACCTTTAGGCATGCGCATTTCCTGCTCTTCTACCCTTGTTTCTTCTTGAATGCATCTGCCCATTAATTCGGCGAAACCAAGAATTACATTATTGTTCAGAAGAGTAGTCCTGAACATGTACCATTCGAATGGTAATCCTCCAAGAGTTGTGAGTGCCATTTCCCTGTCAGTAATAGTTTCCCCAATAGATAGGAGATCGTTCTTGATCTCGGTGATTCTTAAGAAGTATGCTTGCATACTCTCATCTTTACCCTTGATTCTTGATTTCCCTTAGCTTATTTCTAAGAAACAAAACTTGATTTGCATCATTAACTTTAAATAAACTCACCAATCTATCGTAGATTTCCTTGGAGGTGTTCAAATCAGAGATGTAGGCCACCAAGTGCTTGTTGATAGAGTCTCAGATGATCTTCTTTGTTTTGACTTCTCCGGTTTTCCATTTGTACCTGGCAGCAGCGGATGCATTTGATGGAGGCTCAACAATATTGCCTCTTACATGGTCCAACACTCCTTGATCTTTAGGGTTAGATCGATAGGCATCTTCTATCCGTGATATTCTGCTTTCTCATGGAGCTTGTCTTCAGCAGGAAAGAGTATTGAGGACCTCATAGTTCTTTTAGGATAGCCTTGCCAATCTTCTCTTTGGTGATTTCTCTTGCTCTTGCTCGGGCTTTGTCTTCACCTTAGCTCTGATTCCATGTTAAGTTATGGTATGTTCTATGTTTATAACAGTTTACTTCTTTTTCTTATTATATTCCACACATTAGCAATCAGATGTACATAAAGTAAAGTGCAGATAGAACATTAAACGATCGATAGAAAACAAGCCAAGACAAGAGACACAAGATGTGGCGGCTAGCCAGGGACAAACCCCACAATGTGTGGGGAAACCCTTTGATCAAATCTTCTTTTATCTTCAATAATTCAACAAAGAGAAATAGTACAATAAATCTGATTTTTATATCACCAGTAGCAAACTCTAGATCAGCAGCATCAATATTAGTGGCTTCATCGTCAAACTAGGGCAAATGTTATCTCACAAACCGACCGTCGGATTGGCTTGATTCTGCCACCAAAAGTTGTGGCTTCCAGAGGAGGTTCAGATGAACCTACAACGCAGTTCAGATGAGGAGATATTCTGGTCCACGCAGGTCAAACTTGACTTCTGCAGTTGCAACTTCAGTTTCAGCAGCTTCCTTCAAACTAGGGCAGTCGATATCTTGCAAACTGTCCGTCGGATTGACTTGATTCCACCACCAAAAGTTGCGGCTTTCAGAGGAGGTTCAGATGAACCTACGACGCAGTTCAAATGAGGAGATCTTCTAGTCCACGCAGGTCAAACTTTACTTCTGCAATTGTAGCTTCAGTTTCAACAGCTTTTGGCTTCACATGTGTGAGGGAGAGACCCTTTTCTACGCAGTAGAGAAGAGAATCTTTTCTGCGCAGTAGAGAGAGAGAGAGATGTGATGAGATGAGTGTGTCCAAATAAGGAAAATTCCTCCTATATTCATACACAACGTTGGTGTTTGAATAGATGCGACTGTTGGGCTTATGAGCCTACATGAGTTGTAGGTCGGCTTGATAATAATTCCATAATCAAAACAAATTCATATCTCCATGAATACTTATTGGAATCGGATGATCCTTATATCAATCCTACACCTCTCGATGAGAGGAATATAATAAAAATATTATCAGCAATGAATACAATGATCCACATGAAGTTTGGCCCTAGTTGCCAATTTTAACACATGGTCTTGGGGAGCAAAACTAAAGGGCAGTCCGTAGCTTGACTTTTCATATGCCACTATCCCTGTTTTTGGTCAACTCCAGAAACTTTGTAGGGAAAAGAAGATGAAATTTATGATCAGCAGTAAGGAGAAGCTAGTCAATCAACCTATACATGTTGTCCATACTCATCTTGATTCTTTCATTTTATTTAGCAATACAAATTATGTTAATGATGAAAGTCAGCTAGTGGAAATTTCAGAAGTTCCCAAGGTCATGAGAAACATGCGTGAAGTTATAATAGCGGAAGGTAAAGAGGTTAGTGAAGAGTGTTTGCAGCCACCAAATCCTATTGAGGAAATTGAAAGAATAGTGCAGAAAACAGAAAGTTTTGAGATAGTTGATCAAATTCCTAAAAAGCAAACAGTTCAGTCTTCAGAAATCCTTTTTCCGGATGAAGAAAATGGTCTTTGGACCATGGAGTTCAATGGTGCATCAAGAAGATAAGGAGAAGGGATTGGTGTCTGGATACATGGCCCATTACATTAGTCAAATAAAACCCCTCAAAATGTGAGAATGAGTTCTTACAAGTTGGCTTTTAAGTGTTCAAACAACGAGGCAAAGTATGAGGCATTGATTGTTGGCCTCAAAATTCTGAAAAAGTTGGGAGAAAAAAAGAATTTTGTTTATGGAAACTCCGAATTAGTAATCAAACAAGTCAAAAGGGAATACCAGGCCAAGCACCCAAAAATGAGAGCTTATCGCAACACTGTACTTGACATCCTCAAGACTTTTTCAGAATACACTTTGTCTCTTATTCCTAGAACTCAAAATGTCATAGCTGACTCACTCGCCACTGCAGTAAGTATGGTGAAGATCCCCATTCATCCTAATCAAAAGTACTCCATCCATGTCAAACATCGCCCAACTGTTCTAGATAACATGAGATTTTGGCAAGTGTTTGGGGATGATAAACAGATAGACAGTTTTCTGCAATTGGAAGGAGAATTTCAGAATTCTCACATTGATGATGCATACAATTTGAATGATCCAGACATCCAGTTAGCTGAGATTGAATTATTACAGCTCAAGGACAACAACATTCCAAGAGGCTTGGTTCCTTTGGAAGAGTTATTTGATCATGATGATGTCGCCAAGAAGCCCACCATGGTTCCTACAGAAAAAGGAGTTGAAGATGTAAACATTGGCACAACTGATAATCCTAAAATGGTCAAGTTATCAAAGTCCTTATCTCCTGAAACAAAAAGTAAGTACATGTCTTTAATGAAAGAATTCGCTGATGTATTTGCTTGGGACTATTCAGATTTGAAAGTTTATGACAAAAGTATCATTTAGCACACCATTCCTATTAAGCCCGATCAGAAACCATTTCGCCAGAAATTAAGGAGGATCAATCCCAAGTTACTGCCATTGATTGAGAAAGAGGTAAATAGGCTTAATAAGTCTGGAATAATAGTCCCTACTCGATTTTCTGAATGGATGTCTAATCTAGTCCCTGTAAGAAAGAAGACCGAGGAAATTCGTCTATGTATTCATTTCAGAAATCTGAACAAGGTATCCTTGAAAGACAATTATCCCCTACCTACGATGGATCGCATACTACAGAGGGTAGTTGGGTCCTCTAGGATGTCATTGCTAGATGGATACTCTGAATACAACCAAATTCTGGTACACAAGGATGATCAACTCAAGGCAGCCTTCACAACGCCATGGGGTACATTCATGTGTGTCAAGATGCCTTTTGGGTTGTGTTGTCAACGACCCATAGTAGTACCCCCCCTTTTTTAGCAAAAGGGATAGTGCTTGATGAATGTGTCTGTGTCGTTCGAATATCATCATCAACCTGATCATGATATATTGTAAACCCAGTCTGCATGTGTAAATTATAAATAATCTCAGCAGATTTGTGTCATGTATGTAATTGCCTAGGTAAACCTACTTTTCTGGTAATGATCTACATTATGAAAGGTTTTTTGTCTCACCGATCCATGATCGGCAAAGTTTTCCTTCAGTCTTTCCCCAAAGCTGGAATGGATTTTGTCATTAGAATCTTAGGGGAGTCCTAGTGTGTTAGATCAAGACTATGTAAAAGTGATTTGGGAATAATCCTAACTATTTGGTTAGGTTATTTTATTACAAATTGCTTGATCTTCTAGATTATGTTTGCATCGCAGAACTGGCTAATCCATGAGGGTCTATATCAAATGGGTTTCCCCCTCGAGATGTAAAAATGTAAAAATCATGATGTAAAATGTCTTGAGGGTTAGAAAAATAATTTATCCCCTCACAAGTCCTAGGTCCTAGGTAATTTTAAATTTTCCAAAGGCTAAATTCGAGGGTCTTTTAAAAAATTAAATTTTAAAAGGTCCAGGGACTAAGGTTAATTGATTATTTTGCTAAAATTTTATGCCCTTGGTCCCTAGGGTTAAGTCAAAGTCAAAATTTTGAGGAAATTAATGCAAAAAATTAATTTTTGAATTAATTAAAATGCATTTAAATGATAATTTCGAATTTCCACAATAATTAAAATTTCGACGGATGAGATTAAAAAAAAAATGATCCTCATCAACGGTCGAGATCACTTTGACAAGGATCACTTGAACTAGCCGTTGGAAGATTTGTCTTTATATAGGAGGTCAGTTTTCACTTGAGATCATTTGATCTTTGAGTCGTGTGCTAAGTGAAAGCTCTCTTGTAACCGTTTTTCATGTGCAATAAAGAAAGACTTTGGGGTTAATTTCTGACGGTGTTACTCTTCATGGGAATGCTGTAAGATGTGTTATTGTCATGCATAAATTTCCTTTTCATTCATTGATAATAGCTTTCTAAAGAGTGATTTAAGCACAGGTATCTTGCTTGATCACTAGGGTTTGAATGGTAGTTTAAATTCTTAATATAATTGCAGGTATCTCCATTAAATCTGAATTTTATTGTCGTTTTCTCTCTCTACGTTAATGGTTGAATCGAGTTGTGCAGGAAATTTTTGGTTTTGAGATCATCGGGCGTTCGGGGAAGTTTTCAATTGGACCAGCCAACTCCCGATCAACATTTTATAAAGGGCCCAACTTGATTGAATCCCAAGCTTATCATTAGAACTTCTATTATTGATGCATGAAGGGTTTTCTCTGAAGCACCTCACTTTAAATTTAAAATTTGAAAAATATGTGTGGCATAATGATGGATCTGGCTGCTTAGAGCTTTTAATCTGTGAATATTGTAATTATTTAGCTGGTTTTTTGGAGTTTTTAGTTTCATCCTTACATATATTGTTATTGGATTTTTTTTTTTGCCATTGCAGGTTGCATATTTGAAGAGGAGATCTTGTTTGAACTGGAGGGTAAGATCTGGCCTGAAAATCAGCTCTTGCATAGGTATTTATTTCAGATCTAGAAAAAAAAATTGGGGTTTTCATCAAGCGAATCTGAAACAGAATGATTTAAATTTTTATTAGGGTTTCTGGAGAATTTTGAGGGTTTTTCAGGGTCATCTGTCTGCTGCTACCTCGGATTTTCACTTTTACAGGAAAATTATGAATTTTTTTTTAGGCAAACTGTTTAATAAACCCTTTGGGCAAGTTGTTTAATAAACTCGCATCCATTTGACTGTGCGCTGCCATACCTACGCACTTCATTCACTCAGCCTCCTGCGTGACTCCCTTTCTCAACCCCTTGCATGCAACAATCTCCTCCACCTGCATGTTGTCCGATCTTCTTCGTCCAGCCATCCCCTTGGCGTCCTCACCATCTTCGCATCCATCTGCCATCCAACCTACAAAGCAAACCCGTAGTCGTTCCATTACCCATCGCTCCAGCCGTCTAGCAAATCTCGCAGCCTCCTTTCTCTTCCTGTTGTTTCTCTCTCGGTTTCGTCAAACCCTCGATCTCCCCTCTTTGCCTACATCTTATTCCTTTCTTCGTCGTCGTCTTGCTTTTCCCTCCTTTGTCGAAACCTGCATACAACACACAAAACCCCAAAAAAAACCATTTTCGATTTACTCATATACGTTTAGATCAGTTAATATATTTTTTGTTTGTTTTCTATATTACGGCTTGGGTGTAGGGTAGTTAGAATATATTAGGTTTCATATGTTTTGATGTTATGGTGGTCATTTTTCTTTTCTTTTGAAACCATAAAAATTAAAATCTAAAAAAAAATAATAATAATAATAATAATAAAAGAATAAAAATAAAAGTTCGATTTTTGGTTTTATTTAAATTTTATGTGTTTTAATTTTGATAAAAAATAAAAAAATAAAAAAATAAAAAAAAAATTCTTTTCACATTTTATTCAAAATCAATAATTAAAAAAAGCATTTCGATTTAAATTTTTAGCCTCGCTTAAAATATCAAGAAATTTACCTAAGGAAAAGTTAAGTGTCAAGTTTAAATTTTCTCCTTAGTGTCCTTTTTTTGCTGAGGCTAAAAATTTGAAAGGTGGACTTTTGTGGTATTAATATTTGTCATTTTTCTATAGTTAAATGTGCTTAATTTTCTATATTTGAGGATTAACTATTTGGAAGTGGTAAATAGTTCTAGGACCTAAACTGGTTAGCTTTAAAAAATTTCATGGTTGATCAAGATATTTGTATCTCTTGAATTTTAATTGCTGAAGCATTGTGCATTTGTTGAATATCTTACATCTATCTATCGTCATTGCTTGGATTGTTTAATGCTCATTATATGCTAGACATTTTGGCAAATATTTTCAAGCAATTGTGAAAGAGTTTCTTTTATATATTTCTATTTCCCAAGCAGTAGAAGCAAACCAATTACTCAGTTTTCATTTCACCTAGTGAGATCATTAACTCCATAAGGCACTAGTATTAATCATTTTAAATTTTCTTGCTAAGCTTTAAATCAAGTATTGGGTTGCCTCGTTGTGTCTCTCGAGCCGGTTGATTCCGAGCTAGTTCTCCTTCATCCCATTCATCATAAGGTTTACCTCCCTTAGCTTGATGTAGGAAGACAGCTTAAACGGAGAGATCGGGGATCAAGGTGACATCCCCTGCTCTGAGCATTGTCGTGGTGCCTAGACACTCTGCGTGACAACATTTTTTGGCACTGTTGCCGGGGACTGAGTTTTTTCTGCCCTTGGTTTCTTTGACATTCATCTCATTTCTTTCCTCTCATCCTTTCGTCTCTTGCCACGATAAGTTTCTTGTCCTTTGCTCTTTCCTTTCAGGTCTTTCTAAGTTAGACTTTTTGTCTGGGTGGTGACTCCACTTCATCTATCCTTTGCAAGAGTGTACACTAGAAGACATCCAAGCAGTTTGGTTAATCCTGCTCTTGATCCTAAAGGGGCTCTCGGAGTACGATTACACAAACTCTCTTCTTGTGCACTTCTTGTTAATCTTAAACAAGAAGCCCTCTCTGATATCCGCTTGCTTTTTACTAGCCCGGTCAAGTAGCACATCATGGACATATTCACCCCTTGCGATTTTTCTAACATTCAAGGCTATCCCAATGATATTCCAAAGGATGGGATGGATAAATTGCCTATGTTTCAGGGAAATAATGCAATTAGTGCTAACTCTCATCTAAAATATTTTAGTTCATGGCTGGGTAAGTATGCAAGGGTTGCTGATTTTAATCATGAAGACGTAAAAATGACTGTTTTTGTTCTTACCTTGGAGGGGGATGCTTTAGATTGGTTTACGGAAAAGCCTCAAGATTCATTTGATTCTTTGCAATCGATTGTTAATGCCTTTAAGGAAAAGTATGGTGATAAGAGAAGGAAGGATCTCGTAAAAGCTGTCAGTATCATTAAAAAGAGAGAGAATGAGACCGCAAAAGAATTTAACAAGAGGTTTAATGATATTATTAAAAAACTACCTCAAGATTATAAACCTACCTACAAATGTCTTCGAGACTTTTATATTGACGCCTTTAGTGCTGAGCTCTCTTACGATCTAAGACGTGCTAAACTTCCTGATTATATGGATTGTCAAGCTTTAGCAGTAGAGCTTGAAAAAGATAAGGCAACATTTGGGAAGTCAGAAATCTTAGGTTTTGATAGGGCTTCAACGAAATTGAAAGAACCTAAAGAAAAAGAGGTTCAAGAACCTAATAATGACCTTGTTCAGAAATTGCTGCAAAAGATTGAAAGCATGGAGATTAACCAAGCGAAATTAACCTCTAACCATGCTAAGGAAATAGAAACTTTGCAGAATAGGTTGGTCCAAATGGAAAGAACTCAACCACAAAATTTCCAGCCTAGAAATAATAATAATAATCGAAATAATAATTGGCAGAAGAAGGGTCAATCTAGTGAGTAGAGACCACCTAATCTGCTTGAACATACTAATTTGGTTGATGATGCTCTGCCTTACTGTCCGGCTTGTGATGCCCTTCATGAGGAGACTACTTGCCCCATCGTTAGAAGAATTTTGGATAATGGGATGTTTGGGGTAGGTAATCAAATAAATGTAGTGGGTAAAGAGTTTCCTTTGTCTATGAAAGATTGGATGGAAGTTAAGGAAAACAACTGAGATGTTATGCGTCCCACATAAGCTTTTAGTATAAATAAATTTGAGAACGAAGATGATATCATGGTTAAATTATATGGTGAAAAACCTTCTCTAGAGAAAATCATGGAAATTGGTAAATATAAGGGTTTAACTTATCAAAGAAGGGATAAAGATCAAAGTGGGAATCAAATTTCCCCTTGAATTTTTAACCCAGGTTCAGCCTTTGGATTAGATGTCGATTTGGGAAGTTGGTTTAATAATGCAAAAATCTGGGTTCCTATCTCTGAGATTGTGAAAATTCCTTCCCAAAGAGCTAAATTACTAAAAGCTATTGAAGGTCCTCAAGTAAATGTTTCTCAACAGAAAGCCCCGGAGGTTGATTATCAGGATGCTCCTATATATTTGCAAAGTTTAGATTCAGATAACAAGGATCATCAGCCATTCTTTATCACTTTGATGGTCAATGGATATAAATTGAATAATTGCATGTTGGATTCTGGTGCATCAGCGTGCGTCATGACCAAAAGGGTCATGCAACAACTTAATTTAAGAGTTTCTAGGCCTTACTACAATATATGTGCCATGGATTCTAAGAAGATTGAAGTTCACAGCTTGATCAAGGATTTACAAGTTCATTTATCAGTTTACTCTGACATTATGATTGTTATGGACATAGTTGTTGTTGATGTGTTTGATGCTTGGGGTATGCTCTTATCTAGAAAATGGGCCTCTGATCTAGGCGGGAATATTCAAATGAATTGGTCATATGCTATGATTCCTACTCCCAGAGGTGATGGATTTGTGAGACTTAATAGAGAGCCCGAGAGAAGATTCCATGTTGAAGACCCTAAAAACATAATGAGATAATTAAAGAATAATTAGACATTGGGAATTATGCTATCATGTCTAATTTCATAGTTCTTCCCGATGATAAGGTTTGATAAAAAGATTAGGGATCTCAATGATAAAGTTTGGTACATGTATTTTGATGATGCATCGTCTAGACATGGTAAAGGTGCAAGAATAGTATTAAAATCTCCCTTTGGTCATATTTTCAAGTTTGCCTATCGATTGGAATTTGAAGCAACCAACAATGTTGCTGAATATGAAGCTTTGTTGTTGGGTCTTGAGTTGGAAAGGCTTTAAGAGTTAAGTTGCTTAGCATCAAGGGAAATTCTGACTTAATTATCATGCAAATTAAAAATAAATTTACATGCAAAAATCAAAGGTTAAAGAAATATCGAAATGTTGTATGGGATACTATGGAATACTTTGATGCGCTTAACCTTAAGGCAATCCCAAGAGAGCATAATAGTTCGGCAGATGAGCTTGCCGTAGCTGCTTCTACTTTGCAGTTATCTGATGGGCTGATTAAGGATAAGATAAAAATGGAAGTTATATTTAGACCTTCTGTTCCAGATAACTCAGAGCATTGGCAAGCTTTTGATGATGAGAAACAGGTGGTTCGTTTTCTCAATAATTTGGATGAGTTTGAAAATTTTCAGATAGATTCCAAGGAGGATGGATCTGATGATCATGAAGATATCATAAATCCTACTCCTAGGAATGTGGTTGCTTTAGAACAAAACTTTGATCGGCATGATGCCACAAAGTTGAAAGAGGAAAATAAAATGGATCCAGGCGAATACATCGAGGTAAACATTGGTACTTCTAGAGATCCAAAGATCATTAAAATTGGTAAGGGTACTAACATTGAAGAAAGAAAAAATTTAACTAATTTACTTTGTGAATACCGGGATGTTTTAGCATTTTCTTATGATGAATTGAAAGGTTATAGGGAAGATGTCATGGAACACACTATCCCTTTGAAAGATAAAAATGCTAAACCCTTTCGTCAAAATATTAGGAAGATAAATCTTATGTTAGCCCCTTTGGTTCAAAAGAAGCTTTCAAAGATGCTTGTTGCAGGATTTATTGCTCAAACGAGGCATTCAACATGGTGTTCCAACCTGGTGATTGTTAGAAAAAAGAATGGTACAATAAGACTTTGTGTCGATTTTTGAAACCTTAATCTAGCATGTAAGAAAGATAATTACCCTTTGCCAAACATGGAGACTATGTTGCAAAGAGTAACTGGTTCTGGAATGATGTCATTGCTAGATGGTTTTTTTGGATATAATCAGGTATGGGTTAAGAAAGAGGATCGTCACAAAACTACATTCACCACACCATGGGGTACTTTCGAATATATTAGAATGCCATTTGGATTAACCAATGTTGGGGCTACGTTTCAAAGCGCTATGGATTATGCCTTCAAAGGTTTGATTGGGAAGTTTATCAAAATTTACCACGATGATCTTACTATTTTTTCTAAAGATGGTATTAGTCATATAAGTCATCTTCAGCAAGTTTTTGATAGAAGTAGAGAGTAGAGGATTTCTTTAAATCCGGCTAAGTTTGCTTTTGGAGTAACTGAAGGGAAATTACTTGGTCACATCATTTCTAAAGATGGAACCAAGATTGATCTTGAAAGAGTTGAGGCAATCCAAAAGATTCCTCTTCCCCATAATCTTAAGTCCCTTCAGTCTTTTCTTGAAAAAACAAATTTTCTTAGAAGATTTATTCCAAATTACGCAGAAGTAGATAAGCCTATTCAAAGTCTTCTGAAGAAAGATGTAAAATTTGTTTGGCAAGAAGACGACAAAAAGGATTTTCAAGAAATCAAAGGCGCTATTGCAAGAGCCCCTATTTTAGTTAGTCCCGATTACTCTAAGGATTTCATGATTTTCTCTTTCACTTCTGAAGATACCATTGCTGGTGTATTATTACAGAAAAACAAGGATGGTCACGAGTAGCCTATTGCTTTCATGAGTAGAGCGCTTCAAAATTCTAAATTAAAATACAATACAATGGAAAAGCAAGCCTATGCCTTAGTCAAATCTCTTAAGAATTTCAAGACTTATGTGGGTTATTCCAAAATCATTGCTTTTGTCCCACATTCTGCGGTTAAAAATATATTAACTCAAACTGATTGCTTAAGGACTCATGCTAGGTGGGTTACTAAAATACAAGAATATGATTTAGAGATTTGACCCACCAAGTTAGTCAAAGGCCAAGGCTTGGGTCAAATGATGACCGAAGGTAATGAAAAATCTCTTGGTTTGATTTGTCTTAACGATTCATCTTTGCCTGAGCTGTAGAGATTAGGAGAGCATGAGTGGTACAAGGACATTGTTTATTACCTGATAAATCTTACATGTCCTAACCATTTAGTTGCTCATAAGAGAAGGGCTCTTAGATTAAAAGCCACTAAGTATTGCCTCATGAAGGATGTCCTTGGATGGAGAAATCCTGAGGGCATTGTACTTAGGTGTGTTGATGAAATTGAGACCAAGAAGTTAGTTTCTGAGTTTCATTCAGGATTTTGTGGTGGTCGTTATGCTGCTAGAACAACTGCCCACAAAATTCTGAGAGCTGGTTATTATTGGCCTTTGATTTTTTCTGATGTGCATAAGTTTGTTAGAAGTTGTCAAGCCTGCCAACTGTTCACTGGAAAACAGAAGCTTGCTGCCCTGCCCTTACAATTTGTCGTTGTGGACGCACCTTTTCAGCATTGGGGTCTAGACTTCATTAGGAAGTTTCATGAAAATTCTAGCAATGGCTACTCATGGATTTTGACTGTTACTGATTATTTCACTAAATGGGGTGAAGCCATCCCTGCTAAGAATGCCACTAAAAAGGTCATTATGGATTTCATTGAAAATAATATCATTACTAGATTTGGTGTTCTGGCTAAGATCACTACTAATAATTCCAAGGGTTTTAGTTCTTCAAAATTTTTGTCTTTTTGTTTCAAGTATGGCATTGTCTTATCTCATTCATCGAATTACTATCCTCAAGGTAATGGTCTTGCCGAATCAAGTAATAAAAATCTCATGACCATTATCAAGAAGATAGTAGGAGATAATAAAAGATCTTGGGATAGCAAAATCAAGTATGCTTTATGGGCAGAGAGGATCACTAAAAAGAAAGCTGTTGGTAAAAATCCCTTTGAATTATTTTATGGCTTGGATGTAACTCTACCTGTGCACCTGAAATTGCCAGCTTATCAACTCCTTCAACATTTTTCCACTAATAAAGATGTTGTTCAAAATAGAATTGATCAAATTGTGGAGTTGGATGAAGCTCGTAGGACAACTTTTGATAATATATGTAAAAGTCAATCTAACATTAAGAAAAACTTTGATAAATCATCTCGATCTAGATCTTTGCAAGTGTGAGATATGATTCTCCTTTGGGATCGGAAGAATGAAAAACCGGGAAAACATAAGAAATTTGATAGTTTGTGGCTGGGAACATACATTATTCGAGACATTGTTGGATCAAACTCATTCCACTTGAGCAAATTGGATGGCGAACCACTTGACTTACCTGCAAATGGCCAAATTCTCAAGCTATTCTTCAAAGATGATGTCTGATGCCCTGGGGCATCCTCTGTGTTATATTTCTAACCCTACACCTTGTCTTTTCAGGATTTCATTTATGTTTTAGGATTAGATTAACTTTTCATGTTACTAGATAGTTAATAAATGAAGAGGTTATATCTTTCCTATGCTTAATGTTTTATGATGATTTTTGGATGGACGCTACTTATGTTTTGTTGTGTGTTGTGTGGATGCAGATTCTGGATTCTCACATTCCTACAGTGCAGCAATGTGTCCCCAAGTGGAGCCAGATGTTGACCACTACGTGTCAATGACCCATAGCAGTACCCCCCTTTTTTTAGCAAAAGGGATAGCGCTTGATCAATGTGTCCATGTCGTTCGACTATCATCATCAACTTGATCATGTTATATTGTAAACCCAGTCTGCATGTGTAAATTGTAAATAATCTCAACAGATCTGTGTCATGTATGTAATTTCCTAGGTAAACCTAATTTTCTAGTGATGATCTACATTCCAGAAATTTTTTTGTATCACCGATCCATGATCGACAGAGTTTTCCTTCAGCCTTACCCCAAAGCCGGAATGGATTTTGTCATTAGAATTTTAGGGGAGTCCTAGCGTGTTAGATCGAGACTATGTAAAAATGATTTGGGAATAATCCTAACTATTTGGTTAGGTTATTTTATCACAAATTGCTTGATCTGCTAGATTATGTTTGTGTTGCAGAACTGGGTAGTCTATGTGGGTCTATATCAAATGGGTTTTCCCCCTTGAGATGTAAAAATGTAAAAATCATGATCTAAAATGTCTTGAGGGTTAGAAAAATAATTTATCCCCTAATAAGTCCTAGGTCCTAGGTAATTTTAAATTTTCCAAAGGCTAAATTCAAGGGTTTTAAAAAATTAAATTTTAAAAAGTCCAGGGACTAAGGTTAATTGATTATTTTGCTAAAATTTATGCCCTTGGTCCCTAAGGTTAAGTCAAATTCAAAATTTTGAGGAAATTAATGCAAAATTTTAATTTTTGATTTAATTAAAATGCATTTAATTGATAATTTCGAATTTCCTCAATAATTTAAAATTTCAATGGATGAGATTAAAAGAAATTTTGATCCTCATCAATGGTCGAGATCACTTTGACAAGGATCACTCGAACTAGCCGTTGGAAGATTTGTCTTTATATAGGAGGTCAGTTTTCAGTTGAAATCATTCGATCTTTGAGTTGTGTGCTAAGTGAAAGCTCTCTTGTAATCGTTTTTCATGTGCAATAAAGAAAGATTTTGGGGTTAATTTCTGCTGGTGTTACTCTTCATGGGAATGTTGTAAGATGTATTATTTTCATGCATAAATTTTCTAGCCATTGATAATAGCTTTCTAAAGAGTGATTTAAGCACAAGTATCTTGCTTGATCACTAGGGTTTGAATGGTAGTTTATATTCTGAATATAATGGCAGGTATCTCCATTAGATCTGAATTTTATTGTCGTTGTCTCTCTCTATGTTAATGGTTGAATTGATTTGTGTAGGAAATTTTTGGTTTTGAGATCATCGGGTGTTCGGGGAAGTTTTCAGTTGGACTAGCCAACTCCCGATCAACATTTTCTGAATGGCCCAGCTTGATTGAATCCCAGGCTTGTCATTAGAACTTCAATTGTTGATGCATGAAGAGTTTTCTCTGAAGCACCTCACTTTAAACTTCCATTGAATCCCAAGCTTGTCATTAGAGCCTTTAGCCTCTGAATACTGTAATTATTTAGTTGGTTTTTTGGAGTTTTTAGTTTCATCCTTGCATATATTGTTTTTGGATTTTTTGTTTTTTGCCATTGCAGGTTGCAGATCTGAAAAGGAGATCTTGTTTGAAGCCAGATCTAGTCCCTGGAGGGTAAGATCTGGCCTCAGAATAAGCTCTTGCAGGGGTATTTATTTTAGATCTAGAATTTGTTTTTGGGTTTTTCATCCGACAAATCTGAAGCAGAAAGATTTAAACTTTTTATTAGGCTTTCTGGAGAATTTTGAGGGTTTTTCGAGGTCATCTGTCTGCCGCTGCCTGGGGTTTTCACTTTTACAGGAAAATTTCAATTTTTTTTTTAGGCAAACTGTTTAATAAACCCTTAGGGCAAGTTGTTTAATAAACTTGTGTCCATTTGATTGTGCGCTGCCATAACTACGCACTTCATTCGCTCAGCCTCCTGCATGACTCCCTTTCTCAGCCCCCTCCACACAGCAATCTCCTCCACCTGCGTGCTGTCCGATCTGCTCCGTCCAGCCACCTCCTTGGTGTCCTCAACATCTCGCCGTCCATCTATTGTCCAACCTGCAAAGCAAACCCGCAGCCTTTCCATTACCCATCGCTCCAGCTATCTAGCAAATCCCGCAGCCTCCTTTCTCTGCCCATCGTTTCTATCTCAGCTTCGTCGAACCTTCGGTCTCCCCTCTGCCTGCGTCTTACTCCTTTCTTCGCCGTAGTCCTTTTCCCTCCTCCATCGAAACCTGCATACAACACACAAAACCCCAAAAAAAAACCCTATTCAATTTACTCATATACGTTTAGATCAGCTAATATATTTTTTATTTGTTTTCTATATTACGGCTTGGGTGTAGGATAGTTAGAATATATTAGGTTTCATATATTTTGATGTTATGGAGGTCATTTCATTTTAGTTTTTTTTTTTTTTTTTTTGAAATCATAAAAATTAAAATCTTAAAATAATAATAAAAATAAAATAAAAAGAAGAGTTCCATTTTTGGTTTTATTTAAATTTTATGTGTTTTAACTGTGATAAAAAATTAAAAATTAAAAAATTCTTTTCACATTTGATTCAAAATCAATAAAAAAAAAGCATTTCGATTTAAATTTTTAGCCTCGCTTAAAAATATCAAGAAATTTACCTAAGGAAAAGTTAAGTGTCAAGTTTAAATTTTCTCCTTAGTGTCCTTTTTTTACTGAGGCTAAAAATTTGAAAGGTGAATCTTTGTGGTATTAATATTTGTCATTTTTCTATAGTTAAATGTGCTTAAATTTCTATATTTGAGGATTAACTATTTGCAAGGGGTAAATACTTCTAGGACCTAAACTAGTTAGCTTTAAAAAAATTCATGGTTGATCAAGATATTTGTATCTCTTGAATTTTAATTGCTGAAGCATTGTGCATCTGTTGAATATCTTACATCTATCTATCGTCATTGCTTGGATTGTTTAATGCTCATTATATGCTAGACATTTTGGCAAATGTTTTCAAGCAATTGTCAAAGAGTTTTTTTTTATATATTCCTATTTCCCAAGCAGCAACAGCAAACCAATTACTCAGTTTTCATTTCATCTAGCGAGATCATTAACTCCATAAGGCACTGGTATTAATCATTTTAAATTTTCTTGCTAAGCCTTAAATCAAATATTGGGTTGCCTCGTTGTGTCTCCCGAGCCAGTTGATTCCCAGCTGGTTGTCCTTCATCCCATTCATCAATAGGGTCTACCCCCCTTAGTTTGTTGTAGGGAGACAGCTTAAATGGAGACATTGGGGATCAGGGTGACAGCCCTCGATCTGAGTATTGTCGCAGTGCTTAGACACTCTGCACGACAATAGGTTGAAGAATGCAGGAGCTACTTTTCAACGGTCTGTGGACATAGCTTTTGCAAACGAAAAAGATGTATTTATGGTTATCTATTTAGATGATCTTACAGTGTTTTCAAAATCTGATGAAGATCATTTACATCATTTAAGAATTGTTTTTCAGAAATGCAGAAAATTTGGCATCTCACTTAACCCAAATAAGAGTTTGTTCGCCATTGAAGAAGGTAAGCTATTGGGATGCATCATCTTTAAAGATGGCATCCGCATTGATCCTACAAGAGTGGAGGCCCTTCAACAATTAGACTTCCCAAGGAACCAGAAAGAGATTCAATCTTTCAATGGGAAAATCAATTTCCAGTGAAGATTCATTACTAATCTAGTTGAGCACTTGAAAAAAATGACAAGCATGTTGAAGAAGGACAATGAGGTAAAGTGGTCTTTAGAGGCTAAGAAATCATTTCATGCAGTGAAGTTTGCATTATATACTGCTTCTATTTTGATTAGCCCAGATTACACTTCATATTTCATCATCTTTTCCTTTACCTCTAAGCATACATTAGCAACAGTCCTAATGTAGAAGAAATATCAGAAACATGAGCAGCCCATAGCGTTTTTCAGTCGCACTATAAGAGATGCAGCACTAAGATACAATATCATTGAAAAGCAAGCCTTGGCTTTGGTGACAACTCTTAAAGATTTCCAAGTTTATATTATGCATTCTCACACCATTGCTTAGGTTCCTACTGCAGCAGTTAAAGAAATTCTTGTGCAGACAGACCCTGAAGGTAGAAGAGGAAAGTGGATTGCAGCCATGCTAGAGTATGACTTGGAGATAAAGCCTACAAAGCTCATCAAAGGACAAGGTTTAGCTAAACTCATGGCTAAATCAAATCTACGTGCACTAGACATCAATTTGGTTACTACACTTTCTGAAGAACAAGAAGAAGATGATCCTTTCCTCCAGGTGTCAGATATGTTCATGTCCTCACCTTGGTATTCTGACATTGTCTATGTCTTGCAGCGCTTGAATCCCCCATCGAAAGTCCCCAAAGGTAAAGCTAGATCACTAATATTGAAGGCTTAAAAATATTATATTCTAGGTGGTGTTTTATTTTGGAAAGATCCTAGTGGTGTGCTGCTGAATTGTTTGGTAGAAAATGAAGCTAAGGATGTCATGAAGTATTTCCATAAAGGAGACTATGGCGGTCATCACTTTTGGAAAACTACAGCAAACAAGATATTAAGAGTGGGCTTCTATTGGCCCATCGTCTTTTCTGATGTATACAAAATAGTCATGAGCTACCATGAATGTCAGATTTTTCAAAAAGAGAAATCTTTTGCCATTACCATTACAACCCATTTTAATTTCAACTCCTTTTCAGCAATGGGGTCTTGATTTCATTGGCAAAATCCATCCTTCATCTTCAACACAACATAAATGGATATTGACAGCCACCGACTACTTCACAAAGTGGATTGAAGCAATCCCAACCAGGAAAGCTACTAATTCTGTCATCATTCAATTCATTGAGTCTAATATTTTGTCTAGATTTGGTTGCCCCACAGAAAATAATTACTAACAATGCTACTGCTTTCAAGTCAAAAAGAATGGTGGACTTCTATGCCAAATACCATAGTGTGTTAGGACATTCTACTGCTTATCATCCGCAAGGGAATGGTCTTACTGAATCTTCCAATAAATCCTTGGTTAACATCATCAAGAAGGTTCTAGAGGTGAACAAGAAGAATTGGCATAAAAAGCTCATCAATTCCTTGTGGGCGAATAGGGATAGCACTTTCCCCTTTTCAGCTGGTGTATGGAGTTGATACATTTCTTTCATCTCTTGTTGTCCCGGTCATGAGAATTCTGCAGGAGTTGGATAGTGAAACTAATGAAATACAAAGGAGGATAAATTAGATGATTCATTTACAACAAACAAGGGAAGAGGTTCTTCAGAACACATCCAAACTCTAGGAGAAGATTAAAATATTTATGATTGTGAGATCAAGGAAGACAATTTCAATCTAGGAGATGTGGTTCTTCAGTGGGATGCTAGAAATGAAGAAAATGGCAAACATGTAAGTTTCAAAACTTATGGAAGGACCTTACAGAATTTTTGCTTTTAAAGGAAAGAATGTTTTCTTATTGGAAGAAATGGATGGAAGAGATTATTCAGGAGGAGTGACAAATGATAGGCTTCTCAAGCACTACTATGTCTGAAAAAAGTCCTGAAAATTCATCATCAATGTATATACTGGTGTGTATTTTATTTCCAACAATTTAGGTGGCTGTCATAGGAGTTTGAAGCCCAAAGTAAAGGCCCTAAGGCTTCCTAGGTCATCCATTGTTTTGGTTTTTATTTCACTTTTCAGTCTTCATCATGTCAGAAGATTAGTCAGTTTTAAGTCAAAAGTCCGTTTTCATGCATGTTGACTCCATTGCCCAATGGATAAGGCTACCTAGTCTACGATGTTCTTGACACCTCTAAGGAGCTTCCATCCCCAGTTGGAGCCAATGTTAGTGTCAATCTTGTTAGCCTGTCCCCTAGATCAAATGTGCTTTTACTATGCTTGTCAAGACTATCAAAATCAAAATTTTTGTCACTAGGTTTACACAACAAAATTTGGCCACTGTTTGGTCAGTCTAGAAATGAGGTAAGTCTTTTGAAAATTCACTAATGTTGGTCAACTATCACATTTTTATGGAGGTGTCACAATAAAAACATATCAGTCATCAACATCATCCCATTTAGTTTCAGGTCATCCATTAGGTTGCTAGGGTTTCCAAGGTCCATCATTTTCATGAATAAATCCAGCAGTGAATAGAGCATGACAAAAATATCTTTTGTATTCACTTGTGATTTATCACACATTCATCATGTTCTCAATGTCAAAAAGTTCTAGAAGAAGAAGTTCCAGCACTCAGGAAAGTGAAAAGGCAGCTCAGGTTTCAGTGGTAAAGGTAACTTTGCTTTCAAAAGTGAAAAATCAGTTTTTAAAGGTTTGTTTGTCCCATTTCTTTTTCAAAAAGGGAAATAATTTTGCCTATATAAACTCAAAATCCCCCAAACTTGGTTCATTTGCCTCCCATTCACTCTTGAGAATCAAGCTCTCACATCCAAAAGAGAGAAAAAGTCGATTTCTAAGGCAAATTTGAAAAAACCCAGTGGCGTTGTGCACAGGAACAAGGCACTAAGCACAGAGGGTGGGCGTTGCGCACAGAAGAACTGTGCTATGCATAAGAACAAAGCACTGTGCACGGGATAGAGTGTCCAGAAAACCTCCAAATCTCTCCCCAACTTCATTTTTTGGCTTGAAAACTTAATTTCATTGATTTCTAAGCCAAGCAACAAGTAAGTACACCGTCATTCTCCCTCATTTGCTTTTCAAAATCATCTCATGCCAATGATGCTTCAAATTAGGGTTTGTAGTGAAATTTTTCATGGAAAACGATAGGTTGATAATGGATATTTTTATTTTGGGTTTCTAAAACATGTAAAATGTTGTCCTACACCTACATACATGTTTAATAAACCGTTTTAACCATTCAACCCACCTCAAAACAAAGTTTTACCCCTCAAAAAGTAAAACCCTAACTCATTCCTAGAGGTTTTTGGGCATTTTTCATTACAAACCTTGTTTTTATTCCTTGCAAGCAGATCACTCTTCCACTGTTTCTTCACCCATTTTCATCAGCTTCTAAAGTTCATATCCACCTTTTTCAAACCTCCTCTGTCATCTTGTCAAAATCCACCTTCACATCGCTTCATTTCCATTCATACCTCACACTTCTTTTTCATTGCTTGCTGCTAGGGTTTTTTGTCATCATGGAGGCAGAATCTTCACCAGAGAGGAAAAGACATCATAAGTGAGGGAACATCCTCAGATATGAGCCATCAAATTGTACTGAAATCAATTCCTATCCTTTCATCAAACGGTGCTTCGAGGATGTACATTGCTTGGAGTTTTGCAAAAGAGTGAGTGAGGTGGGGTTTCATGAACAATTAACAGATTAGGCGGCAACTCAGTTGAAGGGTGAAAGTGTTGTCATCGCTAGTGTTGAGTTCATTTTTTCAGTGGCCTCCATCTCACTTGCAACAAGGTTACTGGACAATGGTGAATATTGGTTCAAAGGAATGAGTTCAGATCTTAAATACTACAAGGCTTTCTTAAAAACACCATAAAGGGAGAAACATGATCACACTATGCCTTTCAGATACTTATTGGAGAAATATGCCCCTTTGATGAAGATTATCATGAAGTTATTTACATGTGAAGGGAGATTCTCAAGGTTGTATGCTTATCATTTCCGCCTCTTAATGCACTTCACCTCTTAGAAGCCCTTAACATGTGTAACTACCTATTCAGGAGCATTTCCAAAATGTCAGAAAAAATACAAATTAAGAATAAGGAGCACTACCCAAGCCTATTTCATCATATTCTAATTATCACTATAGCCCTTCACTAGCTTGCAGAGAAAGGCATGACTTGGGAAACCTTTTTGGAAACTGCCCTAAAATGGAATGAGGCTAATGTAGCAGCTCAAACCTCTAGCTCACCAAAACAGCAAATGGAAGTGGGGTCCTTTAGAAAAAAAGTTGAGAAAACTCAAGTACCTAAGCCTGAGGTGACTAAAGTGTACAAGGGAGGACAGAGGCTTGTATTTTCTTCTCATGGAGAGAAAGGAGCCAAGCCTTGTTCATCGACAAAGCAGGAATCGGTAGCAAAAGATAAAGACATAGTTGACCATGAGTTTGACCTAGTTGATTCAGAGGTTGAGGATCAAACTTCAAGCATGCAACAAACAATTAGATAAAGACTATCAAATCAAGGAGCTTACAATCAATATGGAAAGAGCAAAATATGTCATTTCATTCCTTGAACAGGAGAATAGTCAACTCAAAGCAAAGGAATTGATCATGGAAAAAGAACAAGCCAAGTTATTGCAGCAGGTTGGCAAAGGCAAAGAAATCATAGAGTCAAGCGAGATCAAAATGGAAAGGAAAGAGGAAAAGGCCAAGAACAAAGGGCCTGAAGCAAGCTTTGCAAGAAGAGGAAAAACACATCCTATTGAATGGAGACATGGACCTGGAAGATAGAATTGCTCTTGACGTCAATCAAGACAAGGAGTATTGGCTTAGCTGGGTGAATGAACACTTGGAGAATCTCCTTAAGAAGGCAAATAGAGATAATCAGTTGCTCAGACATATGGCGCACCACTACCAGGCTCAAAACATGATCGCCAATGTCAAGGGAAAGCAACTTGAAAGCAAGCTCAAGGAAGCCAAAAAAGACCAAAAGGATGAGGGAAACTTGGAAATGCTTGTTGAAGCATCTATGAATGTTTAACAAACATATTTTTATAGCTTCCAGCCAAATTTGAGCAAATTCTGAGCACTTTTTGTTTTTTGAGAATTTTTGAGCTAAATTAAGAAAATCAACAGCTCCAGATGCATAGCGCTTTGGCATTGCGCTTTTTCCTCAGGCATCTATTTCAAGAAAGGTCTACATTTTTGGAAATATCTTGCCATCCTCTAAAAACCCATTCTCTCAAATTTTGCAAACGTGGCTTAGTTTTGGAGAAAAATGCAAACAAATGGCAAAAAACTAGCATTTTGGACCCTTTTTTGATAGGCGTTGCGCACAAGGAGTGACCTTGGGAGAATGGATTTTTGAAGGCATTCCCATGGTCTAAATTCAAAAATTCAAATTGTTCTAGAAACTAGACTTGAAAGGCTAGTTGATCATTTTTTCAATTTTTCATTTTGACCCCTGGAAGGCACCTCAAAATCATCTCAAAGTCGGTGTTGTGCTTCTGCACTTTTTTGTGTTTTAATTTGTAAATTTCACTGTGTAAAATTTCTAGTTTCTAATTTGACTCAGTCAAAGTCAAGATTCTCTATGTAATGGCACTAGTTTTGAGGCTAGGTGATGCAGACATGAATAAATGTACATCATAGGTTTGTCTTTATGTTTATGAGGCCTCATAGAGGAAGCAAACTCTTAAAGAAACTCTCCATCAAGTGTTTGAGTTTCACCTTCTCACTATCACCTGTTGGTTGAGAGAATCTTGGAGTTAGTTCCTCCACCAATGAATTCAACTCCTAAATGTGAGCAAGTGGTCTAGGAGAGTCTATATGTATCATTTCTCTTAAGAAGAAGAGGGTTGTACTTTTTGTGAAGGAGGCTTGCATGTAATCATCTTTTCAGCCTAATACAGAGACAGGTTGTAGCTATTTTCAAGGAACTCTAGTCCAGTGAGTTCATGGTGTTTGTAATTCATTCTATTTGTTTTCTAATGGTTTAAACATCTTTATCTACAGGATATCTCTTCTTTCTATGGATGCCTTACAGTGAAATATACAGAATTCTTGTTTTTCAAGCTCTGTTATTTGGTTTTCATAATTATGTTTATGTCTTCCTAAGCTAATGAAATCATGTTTACTTATGTTCATTATTTCTTCTACACCTTCTCCTCTATACTACATTGACAATATTCTAAATACACGATGGCTTTTGATATCTAGCTCCTTCTCATATTTGCCCCTGCACTCCTACAACCTTGACTTATTTGTGTCTCCAAACCCTAAGTTTAGCAAACCCTAAAACCCAAATTTTCATAAGCAAACAAACAAATACACATATCTAGACTAAAATTCATTTGCATTAAATTCATATCACTGATAAGAGACTTATAGAGATCCCTCTCATGCTCAGTAGGGCTAGCTACTTAAGCTGAAATGGTTTGAGGTTACCCTTCTCGATTTCCTTTTTAACCTAGGAGATTGTAAGGACTAACAACAGTGTCGATCCAATGTTGGCAGCAGTATGAAAGCGTCAGCAACAACACAGATTCAGGGTATATCAGATTTGTGCAGTGATTGATGGGCAGCATCAACCAGACATCAATAGTGTGATAGGAGATGATGCAGAGACATGGTGTTGTGGCAAGGTGTGTAGCACTAAAACACATTCCTCGCTAAAAGGGAGTGTTATTTTTTGTAGCATCAGATGTTTTCTAGCCACGAAATTTGGTGCATGGGCTAGAATACATGAGATCTCCAAAACCCAGAAATCGTTTTGGAAATTCCGCATAGAAATGACTTACTTAGATTATTAACTAGTTTTTAAATATTTTCCTAAGTCTAAACTTAGGGAATATGGTTAATTAATCAGTATTAATTAATTCAAGGTGAGAATCATCTAGAAACTCACACGTATCGATCCAGAGATGATCTGAGTGATCGATTATTTTTTAATCTTGGCAGTTGGTGCTCCAACAGAGGATTATAAGAGGAGGTCGATGTGGTGATGGAGAATACACTTGAGCAGCTCGATTTCTTGGCAAATCGATTTCCAGAGTAGCAACAGTCATTTGTCAGAAAGAGCCAAAGATCGAAGCAATGAGTGAGGGGCAGAGACAGTGATTTGGAGGAATTTTTCCAGATCTGGAGAGGCAACAGCAAGAGGGTTGAGTTATCCTAGAGAAGCAACGCAGAGCTCTGCACAGTAGCTTCAACAAGGCAGATTGATTTGCTAGAGAGAAAATTGACCTCATCTCCAAAGGTCGGGAAGTGGTTCCAGAAGGCCGAAGAGATGATTTTCTCAGTAGTTGGAGGAAGAATGACTTCATCAAAGGTTGGTTGGAGGCTTGATGTCTAGCAGACTATACAGTGCAGCGTAGAGGGTCACAGGGCCGAGTTTGTTGAAAGAAAGTTGTGTCGGAGATTGCCTGTGGGGGAAGGGAAATTCCCTTCAATAATTTTGCCCCGATATTCTTGTTGTGAATTGTCAGTTTTAGGCATCGAAATTGTACTCACATTTTCACTACTACATAATAATAAAAACCCTCACTACTACACCAGTTTTCCCAAGTTGGGTTTTTCCGAGGACTTTTTTCCAAAAATAAATGTGTTATATTTTATGTGTGTGTGCTAGCATTTCCCAGTTTCCAACAACATTTTATTGTGAAGGTTGCAGTGTACTTATTTTGATATTTGTCGTAGCAAATAAATTGCTAATTAATTAGCAATTAGGAGAAAAAATATCAATCGTTGCAATAGGGTTCGAGATTGGAATTTTCACAAAGAGAATGTGGCCCTAACATCAAAGGGTCCTAGTCAGGCATAGGGGGAGAAGAAGAAGAAGAAGGACCTATCTAAGGTCAAGTGCTTCAGGTGTGACGAACTCGGCCACTATAGTATGCAGTGTCCTCTCGGGAAAAAGGGCAAGTAGGAGAAGCAAGACAAGGTGGCAGCATAACACAGAGATAGATAAGTGTTCGTCCAGGTTGGAGGAATATTTTGCTATGTTTGCAGCTATACCTCTAGGAGTGAGGTGGTCTAATATGGAGTTATTGTCCCAGAGTTGCAGAGCTGGGCAGGGTCCATTGATTTTCGTCCTCATGGATCATTACCTTGCTACAAGGGCCCCCAGTATTTAGTAGCAGGATGGATCAGTGTCATTTTATGTAGTTAGATTCCAAAGTGATAGTTGCAAACTAGTAACAATCAGGTGCTGAGGAGCACAGTGCAGTGTTGTTAGCAGTGTAGAGTGGCACAGTGTAGAGTCAGCAACAACACAGTTTCTTTAGTAGACAATGCAGTGGTTAGTAGCTGTCAGAACTCAGGAGATAGATGCAGTAGACACAGTTGATTTAGTATTTCATATGCTTATCAGTTGCAGTAGTTGCAATAGCAGCAACAACAATGAGAGGGAGTTGCAGTGTAGATGAAGAGTTGGCAGTAATTTAGCAAAATGAAAAAATCGCGATAAAATCGTAAATATCACCAAAAAATCATGAAACAATCGCCAAGATATTTTCCAAATAAAAAAATTGCAATAAAATTGTAAAAATCATAAAAATATTCAAAGAAAACCCCAATAATAAATTAAATATTTTGAATTCATTAAGTAATAAAAATGATAAAAATTGTGTCTCGAGAGTTAGCTCAATTGGTCGAGTTCTCCTCTTTAAAAGCACCCCACTAATTGAAGATCACGAGGTTAATTCTCCTCGATGCCCTCGGGGTTAGGCTTTTCTAATAAGCCGACAAGAAGCAATCCCTTCAGGGGGATCTGCTCGGATATTTCCTTGGAAAAAAATTACAATTCTTTTTATAATTATTAATTTAGAATTTATGGCCCTCATACAATTTGGAGTCTTAGTGCCTTAACAACATGGTCTACATCTACTACAATCTCTAATTGTGGGTGAGGCAACTTCAGAAGACACCTTACGTGGAAACCATCTCATTGGATGGAATTGGCTGTAATATCCCCAATTTTGCGAGCATGAGAATTTTGTCTAATTTTGGTGATATTAAGTAAAGGGACAAATATTATTTTGGAGAAAGGTGGCAAGTATTATTTTATTGGAGATTGGCAACAAATTATTATTAAAATGGAGGCAAAAGTCCCTTAGTGGAAAATGGTTCCCTCCAATAAAATAATAATTAAAAAATGAGTCTAAAAGCATGGGGAGAAATTATAAAAGGAGGATGGAATCATTTGCTAATCATCTTTTGACTATTAAATTTCATCTTTCATCTTCTCTTGGGCTTGTTTAGCACAAGAAGAAAAGTGTTATTTAGCACCAGGAATTCCAAGCAGTATTCCACCCTCATTTCAGAGAACTTCAAGTGTCTCCCTAGTGGGGTAATTTGGGAGTCCAATTCAGGGCTTTTCATGAGCTTCATTTCAGGAGTTTTCCCAGTTATGCACATTTCCCGAGCATGGAAGGAGTTCGTGGCGCATCATTTGGAGCAAGTGCAGTTGGTTGGAGACTGTAGGATCTTGCTCACACATTCTTCATAGTTAAGGCCAAAGATTTGAAGCATTTTGCAGGGCAATAATTGAGGTCAGAATTTGGGATGAAGCTCCCCTCATTTTGATGGTGTGCAGAGGTCACTAACTCAAGTTTGTTGAGGAGTAGGAGGTGGCTTCTTTTTGAGGAAATTTGGGTTGGAGAAATTAGGAATTTTATAGAAGGGATATTTGCAAGACTTGAGGAGGCTTTCAGTGTCATATTTTGGGCATCCCACAGTAGTTCCATTTTGTGGGGCGTTTTCGGGCCAAATTGGGTAATTCACACTTGTTGGGGGTCATCGGGGGTTGGTGGATTCAACCCAAACCCTTTCTAAGTTTTTGTGGGTTTGGTGAGAGGAGGCTAGGATTAATTTTACAGAATTTTCTGAGCACTTCTGAGGGCATAATTCCTAGTTCCATTCAACAGTCAGCAGCGTAAATTGTTGGGGGAGGGCGCAGTTTATGCCAGGAACATTTCCACCACTTAGGTTCTGTGAGATATTTATGGGTTTTGTTGGAGCTGGTGTGGAGAGCCTACATTTAATTTTGCAGAATTTTTGGAGTAGATTTGAGCACCGAAATTTCAATTCACCTACAACAGCAGTGGCATTAATTTACTAGGTTAGTGCAGAGGTTATTGGTGGAGTCATTCCTGTACTTCAGCATCACAATTCCAACCTGGGGGTTGCTTAGCTTGATGTAGCAAGCCCAGATTCCTATATCCATACTCATTGTACTCCTTTCCACTCAAAATAATTAAAATGGCTCAAAGTTTTTGGTGCATTTCCTCCAATGTTTTGAGTTCCTATGTATGTGTTGAATTTCCCAGTTGTTGTTATACTGCGTGTTTCTATTATTTACTTAATATTTCTGTTAGGAATACTACATTAGCATTGTTACCACTCAAACCAGTAGGGGACCTAAAAGGGGTTCCTAAGAGGGCAATTGTTAGGTCAAGGGAAACGGTGGAGGCTTAGCCCACTCTCACAACAGCTAAGTCTCCCTACTCTTTACGAACTTTAACCGATAGGAGGAGAGCTAGTAGCGTAGGGATCACTTTGTAAAATAGATGTCAATGGATAGGTGAGAATTGACCCTAAAAACCCTTTCCCATGGATGGAGTGAAAAATGGAACTTGCTTGCTCTTTAAACAATGGACTTGGTCCACCAGGGGTAAGGGGTGAGGATTGGAGGGTTGAGGGAGAAAGGATAGGCTTATAAACAAGGTTCTCGATCCCTATAATCCTTGGGAAACTTGGATTCCAAAATGGTCCTTGACAAATAATCTTTATTGAGAAATGGGACCATATGGGGCTAAGTGGACCCATCCCAGGTTTGGCGAGGGAATGTAGCAACCAATGATGTTCCTGTCCTGGACAAGGTGAGGGGAAAGGACCAAACAAGAATACTTTCTTCAAAAGGTTGAATCAATACTATTGAGATCTAGCCTTGGGGATGCCTAGGCACAATTCGATCCTAAAGCTAGCGGTTGTGATTCTTAGAGATTCCACTGTTAGAATTGCCTCAAATTTGGAGGAGAGGGAGGGGACCTACTAGTGTAGTTGCCTATAGGAGATCAAATTTTTTCCTTGGGTCAATTCCTGGGAAATTGATGCCCTAGGTGACCTAATGGGGCTAGACTTAGGGAAGAAGGGGAAATGATTAGAAAAGGGGGTTGAAATGATCACCCTTTTTTTGGGATCAATGCCTAGTTCACTTGGGGATATGGAGTCAAGGATAATGATGAGCAAGAACTTGGTTTCTTGATCAAGGAGGCCCAAAAAGTCAACTTCGTCTAATGTTGAGAAAAAGAAAAGAAGAGTGACCTTCAAGCATTTATACTTAAAAGAAAATGATGCAAGATTCTCAAAATAAGTAAATCTCTAGGACACTTCATTCATAAAATATTTTCCCATACATTAAATTAGCTAAAACATGCTCAATTCCTCATTTCAATAATGCAGTAACTAGCCCTAATTTTAGCAGCATGCAGCAACAAGAATAATGGCATCAAAATTTACTTATAACGTTATAGAGTATATCCAACCAACATTTCATTTTCTCAATAATGCTCCAAGACAGGAGAAAAAGCCCGAATCGATACATCAAAATTCATCCATCTCCAAAAAATATCCACCAAAGAAAAAGTGCGAAAATTCTCTATGATTAGGGAGATCCCAGGTCAAGTGATGATACAAATGAATGTATCTAACATCAATATATAGCCTCCTAAGGGGTTCGAATTAGACTATGGGCCCCTAAAGATAAAATAATGTGCAATAATAACTCCTAATGGTGACAAGCCCACCATACTAGCTCATAATGTAAAAAAAAGCCTCGCAAGGGGCCAAACAATGATGTATGCATGTCATAGGGTCCTCTAAAGGCTCAATAACAACTTGAAGTGCCATATTGAGGAATAAATCCCTCAGAATATGATGGACAAGGGAGTGGCCCCTTTCTCTCCAAGTAGTAGACCTATGGTGCTCTCGGTGGGTTTGGGGCCACATCAATGACCCCATGGGTCTCCACATGAATCATAGATGCTTGTAGATCCTCCACAATGGTCGAAGTGGTAGAATGAATGTTTCCATGACATCGTACAAGTACTAGGGAATCTGCCAAGAGTGTGGGGCTCCTATGGGGACCTGCTGGGCATAGTGTGCCAATCATGTCACCATTGTCCCAAAAGTGGATCTCTGGTAGTATGTGAACATCCATGAATATCTTAGGAGTGTTTTTTGTTGTTGTGGATGTCCATGGCTCTCTATGCACACCGTACATGTGCCAATGTGGGTCTTTGGGGGGTAGGATCCCATATAGGGAAGCCAAAATCAAATGGAAACCACCTGCAATCCTGCATAAGATCCAATGCATCCCCTAAGCTTCTAGCAGAATTAGTCATTAGAATAATTGGGTAAAAGAGCTTACAAACCATGAATAACAAAGTGGGCACTTCATGATGGAATGCCTTTCCGTAGTGGCCTTTGGCATGTGCTAGTGTCTCCAAGCTGCAAAGGGGGTTAGCTAGGTACCTTATTAGGTGGTTTCAGCCCTTAGAGGGGATAGTGTGTCCAAGGTACATCCTTCTAATGGGGGTGGCAAGTGACAAATAGGTGAGATGGAATAGGGAATGAGAGGGGTAGCCCTGGGCCACATAATTGGGGTAGCTAGATAAGGGGAAGCCCACACCTAGGTATGTAATGTATAGGAGGGAGCAGTCGTGGTACATGAGGTGCCCCGACCTTGATTTTTCCACCCTTCTTTGTATCCCTTTGCCTTTTATGATTTTTCTTTAATTAATTGTTTGGGGCTCAAAGGACAAGAGCATGATGTGTATGCTATAGCAGTGATTACCCCTTTTGAGGTAGGGTGGGTCATTGCCCTCAGGGGTTGGGACAATCATGGGTTCCTAAATGATAGAAGAGGCTCATCTAGGGCCTATGGAACTAGGGTGATGGCCATGGGTGGGGAAGAGCTCATGTGTCGTCTTTTGCCCACGTGATAATTATTTTTGTCCCGACCATCTTTTGTTTTTTGCGGTATAATTTCCTATTAAATGTGGCCAATTACACTTTTTCTTCTTATTTTGGTTGATTCAACTTCCAAGGAATTATTCTATCCCTGACCCAAGGTGGGGGCAAATGGGATAGGGAAGCTAGCCCTATATGGACCCAGAATGGGAATGTGGACCTAGGTGGGAGAAATGATGAATGGGGTTATACTGAGTGGAAAGGGAGTAGTACGTGAGGGTAAAGGAGTAGGACCATGCACCCAAAGTCGGGGTTTCCCAAGTAGTACCACTCTAGAACCAAATGGCCAATAAAGGAAATCCCACGGGATTAAGATGCAAGGGTAACAACCAAAAGAGATCAAGGAGACAAGATTACAAACTAAGCCCACTCTTTCTTCCAAATTTCCCTCATCAATCCATACCCAGAAGTATCCATGCTAAGTAAACTCAATACTCAATTATCAAATGACAAGACATACCTTTAGAGGAGGCCCACCTTCAAACATACAATCAATATAGGTGGGTGTGGAACCACATGGCTGGCTCAGGGGGCAGAGAAATGGCACAATGAGCTAATAGAGGCATCAAGGCGTTGTTGGTTGTCGGTTGAGGCTTGTCATGGAGAATAATTTCTCTTGGGGATATCTCGCACAAAGTGGTGGGTAACATCTGGCTCCAATGGAATGTGATCTCTCGCAGAAGTGGACGAGTTTGCTCGAACGGGAGATCACGAGAACTCCAACAATCTCTTGGTCATCGTAGACCTGTTATTTGCACATGTCAAAGATCAAAGCCACAAGGCAGTATGCTTTTCACGATGTCTTATGATCACCCATGCTTAATGTTAGCCCATAAACCAACAAAAAAAAATGCTATTTTTTTTTAATTTTGTTAAATGCAATCTAATCTATCATAAGAAACATCATATGCGGTTACTTCTAATGAAAAAATCATTATACAATGCATCTTACCCTAACATGCATATGATAATGCTAATGCTAAGTGTAATCATAAAGCCAGTGTGACCAACATATCATCGTGTCAATATACATATGCTTGCCAGTATGGTTATTCATGAAACAAAACCCAAAGTGAATGCGTACATAATCAGATGGGGGGTGAAGTGGGTGTGAGGTGTGAAAACATGATCTCCATTTGAGATAAAAGGAAGCCCTAGGAGAAGGAGAATAGGTCAATCCAAAAGTGTGTGGGTTTCCCTATAAGTACACAATGGTGGAATAAAATATTACTCTCAAGAAATCCCTATCACATTCATTGCTTACAATCTTATGCTTTGTAGATGCCACATGGTCGTGATGAGAGGGGAACGTGTTGAAGTTTCTAAGTTTACTTAATTTAGAAACCCTTCATGCACCTTTTTTGATTTATTCCTACCTACTTGTTATTTTTCTTTAACAAGTTATTTACAAAGTAAATACTAAAAATAAACACTAGTGCATGCTCAACATATTACAGATCAGCAACTAATAGAAACAAGAACAAACACACCACATGATACCATTATTTTTGGACCAATGTACCCGAAAAAACCCATTGTGGGAAAACTGGTGCAGCTATTTGAGGGTTTTCTTATTAAGCAATATCATAGTACAATTTTGGTGTCTTAATTGGCCTATCCAACAGAGAATTTCCTTCGCAGCTATACCTCACAGTTTGAGAGAAATCTCCTCGCTGAAACCCCGGAAAACCCTTCCAGCAGCTCCTTAGCACAAAACTGCTCCTACAACCCCAACATCTGTCCAATCTGGATTGCGTCAACCCCTCTCTGTCTCATGCTGGCCTGCGTCAGCCCCAGAAGGCCTTGCGTCAACTTTGGGAACCTTTGCATCAGCTATGTTGGCCCCTCTAATGCTCTGCGCAGCACTTGGCTGCCTTTGTGCGGCCCTGTGTGAGCCCTTGCTAGCTTTGCGTCACTCTCCTTGGCTGCTGCGCTACTCTCCTGACACAATATCTGCCTTCCTTGTTCCTATGTACTCAATGCCCCTCAGCTACTCTCTCGGTTACTAATTCTATCTCTCTTAGTAAACCCTGCTCTAGAGAATAGAATGACTGATCATCTAGTGTACTCTCCAAGTGACCCTCAAGCCTCCTCTTATACTTTTCCTTTTGACATCTCAACGGCTGAGATTAATTCCCTAATCAATGGCTAAGATTAGATCTGGATTGATCCATGTCTTTTGGACCACTCTAACACAGATTCATATTAATACACATTAATATTTTATTTTCCCTAAGTTTAGACTTAGGGACTTCATTAAAAATATTAATTATTTTAATATCTCTTGATCTGTTTAGAATCTACCCAAACCCTTTCTGGGTATTAGAGATCTCATGTGCCCCAACCTCTCCACCAAATTTTGTGGCTAGAGCACATTTGATGCTACCTCAAATCAACACTCCCTCTTAGCGAGTACTGTGCTCTAGAAATACTCCTCACTGAGTATTACTTTGATCATCCTGCATCGGTACCTGTGTTGGTGCTAGGCGTTCCTAACCACCATCCTTTGTACTGCTTCCTCCTATATTGCTGCCCATGGTTCTGCCACTGCCATTGCTGCATCTGTATGACAACTCCCTCTGCATTTGTGCTACTACTGGTCCTTTCTCCTAGCACTGCATCCACACTGCACCTCCTCTCATCATGTCGCATCGTGTTGCCCACTGCTGCACTGCAACTCAGTTACTGAGAAGTAAGTAACTGATCCTCCAACTAACCTCCCTGTTGGGCTAGAAACACCCACTGATGTTAAAGCTCCCTCTGCTGCTGACAAGTGGTCCCTCACTGTGACCTCTGTGCTGCTACAACAACTCCCTGCATCTCGTACCATTGCACACCTCTATGTGCCTTCCTGCACTAGTGCAACATTCCTGTGCCTGTCGCACTACTGCAGCTTGCTAGCTCTGCATTGTCTCGAGACTCCTACACTGTAGCTCTCTTTGCCACTCCATCCACATCCGTCTCTACCCACCTATTCAGTCCTGCTACTCCTCGTTGGGGCTCCCATAGCAAGGTCTAATCCAAGAGGCTGGGTACCTCGAGGATCCTGCCCCTCATCGCCTGTAGTCTGCCTGACTACAGCTCGATGTCTCCTCACTTCCGCTCAAGTGGTGCGTGTGCACTCATGTCACAGTCATCGTCTGTCAAAACTTCCTTCTCTACCCGTGCTGGCACTACTTTAGTCTCCGGAGACTCTCTCTTACTCTTCTTTCTTGGGCACTAGGTCACATAATGACCCATCTCTCCACAGTGGAAGCACTTGAGCTTGGAGAGACCTTTCTTCTTCCTCTTCTCCTTCTTACCCTCAGATGTTAGGACCACATCCTCCTCCTCCTCCTTGACCTTGATCCCTTTGTTGCTACTACCTGTCTTTGACTGTCGTCTGATCTCTTCCTGGCGAAGAGCTTCCCACATCTCATCCCGGGGTAGGAGACTCCCTCTGCCCAGGATTCTCTGGACAAACACTTCCCACTCTTCTCAGACAACATTCAGGGTTGTCCTCACCATAAGCTCTTGATCCGGTGTCACCCCTATAGCAGTCAAATGATCTCGAATCTCATTCAGTCCTCCGAGGAAGGAGTCAATTGTCTGACCCTTCTTCATCTGATACGACCTCATTTGGTTCTCGAGCAGCATTCTTCTCTGCACAGAAGTATGTTGGTACAGGTTCTTGAGAGCCTCCCACATCTCAATTGTTGTTTCCTTCTCGGCTATATGTAGTACCACATGATCCTTGGCCCTGTCAAAGATAATGCACTTAGCCCTTGCCATCGCCTCTTCATACTTGTCATTATCATTTGGGTCAACTGGGATAGCTATCGTCTTCAAGGCAAAGTTCTTGACACGATTCCTGTCAAGCATTGATAAGATATTGGCCTTCCAGACTGTGAAGTTCGATGCTCCGTCCAGTCTATCCTGGTCCCTTATCCCGTGTAGTGCCATGACGCTCCTCTACTTCCCTCCTGGAAGTTCTCTTTCGACTCCTCTGAGTCTCTACTTCCCATCTAGAAGTTCTCCTCTGGACTCCCTCTGAGTCCTGATTTCCCTCTTGGAAGTCCTTCTGCCGCTTGTCGATATGCCCCCTACTTTGATCGTGTTATGCAAATGCACTGCTGATCCAGGTTCCTTGGCTAGAAACCCTCGATAACAACTCCTCTGGCCCTGCTCTGTCAGGCACTGTTCAGACTACATCACCTCACTAGCTCCACTCTGCAATATTTCTGCAGCCTTCTAGACTCCAACAACTACCTCTCTATGAACTCCGTCAGCCCTAGGATGCCTTGCATCAGCCCCCAGCCCTCTGCGTCAGCAATGCTGGCCTCTCTGAGGCTCTGTGCATTCTCTGGATTCTTCCGCGTGGCTCTGGATGGCTCTGTGTCACACTTCCTGGTTTCTGCGCTGCTAGAAACAACATTTGTCACCTCGGGACAACTATTTTCTGCTGCTATTGCTCCGCTCAGCTGATGTCCCTTAGTCCTCCTGTGATCTGCAATCACGCTCTGATACCATGTTGAAGTTTCTAAGTTTACTTAATTTAGAAACCCTTCATGCAATTTTTATTATTTATTCCTACCTACATGTTATTTTTCTTTAACAAGTTATTTACAAAGTAAATACTGAAAATAAACACCAATGCATGCTCAACATATTACAGATCAACAACTAAAAGAAACGAGAACAAACATACCGCATGACACCATTATTTTTGGACCAATGTCCCCAGAAAAAACCCATTGCAGGAAAATCGGTGCAACTATCTGAGGGTTTTCTTATTAAGCAATATCAGAGTACAATCTGGGTGTCGTAACTAGCCTACCCAACCAAGAATTTCCTTAGCAATGATATCTCACAGTTTGAGAGAAATCTCCTAGCTGAAACCTTGGAAAACCATTATGGAAACTCCTCGACACAAAACTGCTCCTACAACCCCAGCATCTGTCCAATCTGGACTGTGTCAACCCTTCTATATCTCAGGCTAGCCCTGCGTCAACCTTTCTTGGCCTGCATCAACCCCAGGAGGCCCTGCGTCAGTTACGTTGACCCCTCTGGTGCTCTGCACAACACTTGGCTGCCTCTGCGTCGCCCTACGTGAGCCCCTGCTGGCTCTGCATCACCCTCCTTGATTGTTGCGCTGCTCTACTGGCACAATCTCTGCCTTCTCTATTCCTTTGTACTCAATGCCCCTCAGTTTCTCTCTCGATCACTGATTCTATCTCTCTTAGCAAACCCTGCTCTAGAGAATAGAATGATTGATCATCTGTTGTACTCTCCAAGTGACCCTCAAGCCTCTTATACTTTTCCTGTTGACATCTCAACGGTCGAGATTAAGTCACTAATCAATGGAGAAGATTAGATCTGGCTTGATCCATGTCTTTTGGATCACTCTAACACAGATTCATATTAATACACATTAATATTTTATTTTCCCTAAGTTTAGACTTAGGGACTCCATTAAAAATATTAATTATTTTAATATATCCTGATCTATTTAGAATCTGCCCAAACCCTTTCTGGGTATTGGAGACCTCATGTGCCCCAAACTCTCCACTAAATTTCGTGGCTGGAGCACATCCGATGCTACCACAAATCAATATAACAAAGGGTGAGGGAAGGGAGGACTGCAACAAATAGGTTGCTCACGGTGATGGTCACATTGGAGAGGGGAGGTTGTGGGGTGATCATAATCTTGAGGGTGCGTCAAAGTGGATAAAATATATTCAATGAGTGGTTCTTCCTTGACATCATACTCAGAAGGGGGCAAGGGGTCATGGTCACTCGGGATTATTTAAAAAGGGGATAGGGAATCAATCGTGGAAGATTGGAAGTGATGAATAAGAGGACAAGGGAAAGGGGAGGGTGAAGTATTATATTCAATGAGTTTTTCCTCCTCAAAATCATCCTTTTCGTATAATGGAAAATAATGATCCTTCTTTACAAGGGTATCGATGGATATGTCATCATAAATAATGCCTGAGAGAAAGGGGAGACCACTCTCAACCTCATCTTCCTTGTTGGTGTCATAAATGAGAGCACAATCAAATTGAGGACCAACAATTTCCCATTTCCCTTTTTCAATGTGGAAGTAATCTTCAATGTCATCTTCCAAGGGGCTAATGGGATCACCTTCCTCAAGGTTCTCAAAAGGATATTCATCAAGAGTAATATCTTTGAGAAAGGTAAGGTTAGTCTCAACTTCACTTTCGATGGATTCATCCTTCCCAACATATGTGTTCTCCAAATCATCCTTTTCATCTTGTGGACCCAAGGAGGGCTCATCTTCCCATTCATTACTTAGATTCTTAGGGTCTTGATGATTCTCGATGAAGGCTCCCTCTTGAATGCTCAATGTGGGGTGTACTTAAAAATGTGTAAGAAAACCATCAACAAACTCCTAAATAGATGAGATGCCCCTAGGTTCGCGATTTTGCAACCGTGAGCTATGATCACAGACGGAACTAAAGAATAACAACCTAAGGACATCTTGGTGGACCACTTTCTCCTTTGAAGTATGTGCATTAAATTTTTCCACATGGTCAATTGCCAAGCTTGAGTCACCATCAAACATAGGCATCCCACGTAGCATCTTCCCACGACATGATTAGGATGTCCAAGGATGCTAGAAATGTCCAAAGCGGGAAATTTATGAAAGAATGACAACCTATTTGAGGTATACATGAAACATATGTAGGAGTTGCCAGGGTGAAATTAAAGACTCAAAAAAATGCTTGCTTCGCACTACAAGCATCAACATTAAAGTTCAATGAAGTACTAGGGCTTCTTTCTTCCAATGGAATTGCCAATATTGATACGTCCATATGTCGTACGAGGAACAAAACAAACGTCTCGTGTCCTCGGCAATAGCGCCAGAAATGTTACCACTCAAACTAGCAAGGGACCTAAAAGGGGTTGCTAAGAGGGCAACTGTTAGGTCAAGGGCAACAATGGAGGCTTAGCCCACTATTACCATAGCTAAGTCTCCCTGCTCTTTACGGACTTTCACCAACGGGAGTAATCCCGATAGTGTAGGACCAATTTGTAAAGTAGATGTCAATGGATAGGTGAGAAGTGACCCTAAAAACCCTTTCCCATGGATCGAGTGAAAATGGAACTTGATTGGCTCTTTAAAAAGTGACTTGGTCCACTAGGGGTAAAGGGTGAGGATTGGAGGGTTGAGGGAGAAAGGAAAGGCTTATAAACAAGGTTCTCAATCCCTATAATCCTTGGGAAACTTGGCTTCCCAAATGGTCCTTGAAAAATAATCTTTATTAAGAAATGAGACCATACGGGGCCAAGTGGACCCAGCCCAGGTTCAGGGATGGAATGTAGCAACAAATGATGTTCCTATCCTAGACAACGTGAGGGGAAAGAACCAAACAAGAATGCTTTCTTCAAAAGGTTGAATTGATCCTATTGAGGTCTAGCCTTGGGGATGCCTAGGCACAATTTGATCCTAAAGCTAGGGCTTGGGATTCCTGGAGATTCCGCCATTAGAATTGCTTCAAATTTGGAGGAGAGGGAGGGGACCCACCAGCGTAGTTGCCTATAGGAGATCAGATTTTTTCCTTGAGTCAATTCCTAGGAAATTGATGCCCTAGGTGACCTAATGGGGCTAAACTTGGGGAAGAAGGGGAAAATGGTTAAAAAGGGGGTTGAAATGATCACCCTTTTTTTGGGATCAGTGCCTAGTTCACTTGGGGATATGGATTCAAGGATAATGATAAGGGCGGGCTTGGTTTCTTGACCATGGAGGCCCAGAAAGTCAACTTTGTCCAATGTTGAGAAAAAGAAAAGAAGAGTGACCTTCAAGAATTTATACTTCAAAGAAAATGATGCAAGCTTCTCGAGATTAGTAAATCTCTAGGCCATTTCATTCATATAACATCGGCCCATACATTAAATTAGCTAAAACATGCTCAATTCCACATTTCGATAATGCGGCAACTAGCCCTAATTTTAGCAATATGCAGCAACAAGAATAATGGCATCAAAATTTACTTACAACGTTATAGAGATATCCAACTAGCATTTCGTTTGCTCAATAAAGCTCCAAGACAAGAGAAAAAGCCCAAATCCATACATCAAAATTCATCCATCTCCAAAAAATATCCACCAAGGAAAAAGTGTGAAGATTCTCTATGATTAGAGAGATCCCAAGTCAAGTGATGATACAAATGAATGTATCTAACATCAACATATAGCCTCCTAAGGGGTTCGAATTAGCTATGGGTCCCTAAAGATAAAATAGTGTGCAAACTCCTAATGGTGACAAGCCCACCATACTAGCTCATAATGGAAAATCAAGCCTCATAAGGGTCCAACTAATAAAGTATGCATGTCGTAGGGTCCTCTAAAGGCTCAATAACATCTTGAAATGCCATATTGAGGAATAACTCCCTCGGAATATGACAGACAAGGGAGTGGCCCCTTGCTTTCCAAGTAGTAGACCTGTGGTGCTCTCAATGGATCTGGGGGCACATCAATGACCCCATGGGTCTCCATGTGAATCAGAGATGCCTGTAGATCCTCTACAATGGTCCAAGTGGCAGAATGAATGTTTCCATGACATCGTACAAGTGCTGGGGCATCTGCCAAGATTGTGGGGCTCTTGTGGAGGCTTGCTGGACATAGTGTGCCAATCATGTCAACATCGTCCCAAAAGTGGATCGCTAGTAGTCTTTGAACATCCATGAAGATCTAAGGAGTGTTGTCTACTGCTGTGGAGGCCCATGGATCTCTATTCACACCCTATATGTGCCAATGTGGGCTTCTGAGGGTCAGGATTCCATATAGGGAATCCATACCCAAATGGAAACAACCTGCAATCCTGCATAAGATCCAATGTGTATCCTAGGCTTCTAGAACAATCGATCATTAGAATAATTGAGTAAAAGATCTTACAAACCATGAAAAACAAAGTGGGCTCTTCGTGATGGCATGCCCTTCTATAGTAGGCTTTGGCATGTGCTAGTGTCTCCAAGCTCATAAGGGGGTTAGCCAGGTACCTTATTAGGTGGTTTCAGCCCTTAGAGGGGATAGTATGTCCAAGGCACATCCTTCTAATGGGAGTGGAAAGTGACAAATAGGTGAGATGGAATAGGGAATAAGAGGGGCAACCTGGGCCACATAATGGGGTATAGGGGTAGCTAGATAAGGGGAGGCCCACACCTGGATATGTAATGTATAGGAGGGAGTAGTCATGGTACACGAGGTTCCCTGGCCTTGATTTTTCCACCCTTCTTTATATACCTTTTCCTTTTATGAATTTTATTTGATTAACTACTCGGGGCTCAAAGGACAAGAGCATGATGTGTATTTTATAGCAGTGATTACCCCTTTTGAGGTAGGGTGGTTCATTTCCCTCCAGGGGTTGGGACAATCATGGGTTCCTAAATGATGGAGGAGGCTCATCTAGGGCCTAATGAAACAAGATGATGGCCATGGATGTGGTCGAACTCATGTGTCGACTTTTGCCCACGTGCTAATTATTTTTGTCTTGACCATCTTTTGAATTTTGTGGTACAATTTCTTGTTAAATTTGGCCAATTATACTTTTTCTTCTTTTTTTTAGTTGCTTCTACCTTTGGGGCATTATTCTAGGCCTAACCCAAGGTGGGGGAAAAGGGGATGGGGAGGCTAGCCCTATGTGTACCCAGAATGGGAATGTGGACCCAAGTGGGAGAAATGATGAATGGGTTGTAGTGAGTGGAAAGGGAGTAGTAAGTGTGAGTAAAGGAGCGGGACCACGCACCTAAAGTCAAGGTTTCCAAAGTAGTACCACCCTAGAACCAAATGGCCAATAAAGGAAATCCCATGGGAGCAAGATGAAAGGGTAACAACCAAAAGAGATCAAGAGACAAGAGTACAAACTGAGCCCACTATTTCTGCCAAATTCCCCCATCAATCCATACCCAAAAGTATCCATGTTAAGTAAACGCAATACTCAATTATGAAATGACAAGACATACTTTTAGATTCGGGAGGCCCACCTTCAAACATACGATCAATACAAGTGGACGAGGAACCACATGGCTAGCTCAGGTGGCAGAGAAATGGCACAACGAGCTAGTAGGAGGCATCAAGGGGCTGTTGGTTAACGACTGAGGTTCATCATGGACAAAAATTTCTCCTGGGAATAGCACTCACACAGTGGTGGGTAATAGGCACCACGACTGCATGGAAGGTTGAGGCCGAGAGGCCTATCATGGAATCGGCCCCTGATTGGTTAGAGGAGGTAGTGAAGGAAGTAGAAATTGTAGAGGAGAGAGTGGAGGAGGAGGAGGTGACACCACCTACCATGGTCACCAGTAGAGGACGTGGTCTAGCTCATCTGGTTCCTAGTTTTTCTACAAGACATCAATGTCCAATTCCAGCCCTAGGGTCGCCTTCATCTAGAGGGAAAGTTGTTACATTTTCTCGCAAAAGGAGCAAAGGAAATTATTAATTACTTAGTGTTAGTTTTTTGTAACATCAGATGATGTTATAGTCTCAAACCTTGTGGAGAGGCTAAAACACATGATTTCTCCAAAACCCAGAAATCATTTCTGGAAATTCCACCTAGAGATTGCTCAATTAAATTAATTGACCATCATTTAAATTTTTCCTAAGTCTAAATTAGGAAAACTGGTTATTTAATAGTAATTAATTGAGAAATGTGAGAATTCTTTAAAAACACACACAAATGAACTTAGAGATGATCTCAGCCATTGATTGAGTTTTAATCTTGGTCATTGAAGTATCAACTAGAGATTATAAGAAGAGGCTAATGGGTAGATCAAGAACACAGCAATGTAGATACTCAATAATTAAGGGAGTTCAATTTCCTAGTGGCAGGTGATTCAGCAGTGAGATCGAGCCAATGATGGAGTAGCTGGTGGAACAAGGGAAATAGAGTAGATTTTCGAAGAGACTTTCTAGTTCCAAAGAGATAGTGAGAGGAGGTCGTATTATTTCTCCAGGATGCTGCATAAGGGCTACGTAAGAAAGGAAGTTCGATTCAGTTAGGAGAGGTTGATTCAGATTCTAGTGGTCGGGAAAAATTCCATGAGGTTGGGAGAATTACTTCCAGAGGCAACAACAGGTTGGACGTCATCTTCAAAGGTAGTTTCTAGCTAGTGCAAGTAGGTCTATGCAGAAGCGTCTGTGCAAGGGTTTGTAGAGCGAGTTTTTGAGGCTCAGTTTGTTGCGAGATTTCTTGGAGAAGAGGATGAATTTCCTCAATTATTTTTACCAATATTTCTCTCAATTTGGTGTCCTTTTGTTGTACTCAAAATTTCTGCTATTGCATAATAATAAAACCCTCAATCGCTACACTGGTTTTCCCACGTTGGGTTTTTCCTCGCACAATTGTCCAAAAATAATTGTGTCATTTTTATGTGTTTGTGCTAGCATTTCTCAGTTCCATTTTTGTTTTTGCAAGTTCTTTTTATGGTAAAGAAATTGCAGTGTGAATTATTTGTTGTTTTCCGTAGCAAATAAACTGTATAATAATTAATGAGGTAGAAAATTAATTTCCACTTGTTGTATTTCAAGGAATTTTCACATGGTATCAGAGCGTACTTGACAGACAAGAGGCTCAAAGTTGAAGAGGAAAAATTTCATTGTTCATAGGGAGAAACAACAAAACTTTTTTAGAGGCTATGTAGTGCCTAGCCAGGTTGTGTGAATTGTTAGACAGGATTCGATTTTCTAGTAGCAGAAGGCAAGAAATTTCGATTTTTCCAAGGAAGAAATTCTAGTAGGTAGAGAGAGTAGCAACTCAGTATCTTTGCAGAGCAAACTTTTGTTTTGGGAACAAAGGGTTTTGCAGCCATTTGCTAGAACATAATCAACACCGGGTGGAAGAGAAATTGCACACAGAGAGGGATTTTCTCTCAAAGGTTTTCTAGTTTTCAAAAATACACAATTTCTAGTTGCAGTAGGTAGATTTTCTCACTCTTTAGAGTGCAAGTAGCAGTGCTAGCAGTTGAGCAGGTGAAAGAGGGAGATTTCCATACCAAGTCGAGTTTTTGCAATGATGGCTTCTGGAGGACTCCGAGATCAAGATAGATTAGAGGGTGCATTAAGCTATTATATCTAGAAGGCCGGGATGTCCTTCCTGCTAGATGAGTATGGTCTAAAGATGTACCCAAAATGAGTTATAGTCATGCCTACATATGCAGACTAGCTAGCTAAGTACAATAAGGAGATGGCCAAGGAAAAGTGGTTGATTCTTGATGGAGTTCGAGATCATATCGTCTCATGTTTCGGCCACCAAGAATACGGCCAAAGAAATGTGGGACGCTATATCCTCACTATAACAGAATCCTTCCAAGTAGTGAAAGATGTTCATGAAGGAAAAGTTGAGAAATGTTCATATGCAAAAGGGTGAAGGCATCATCCCCTTTCTCACTAGAATTCAGGATATTCGGGATGATCTTGCAGTCGTAGGAGAGTCGCTTCCAGCTACAGAAAATTGCATTTGGCCCTCAATAGTGTCATCGAGGAATGGGAGAACTTCGTCCAGGGAATTTTGGGACAAGATCAACTGCTTGGGTGGGACCGAATGTGGTCAAATCTCACACAAGAGGAGATGAGGTGGACTTTAGTAAAGAGCTCCAATAGCGGCAGTAGCAAAAAAGGGTCGAAGGGTGTGAAGGAGGAAGAAAATGTGGCCCTTGCATCGAAAGGGAAAGCAAAAGGTCTTAGTTAGAGACAAGGCTCGCCAGGAGAGAAGAAGAAAAAGGATCTATCCAAAATCAAATACTTCAGGTGCGGCGAGTTTGGCCACTACAGTACTTAGTGTCCTCAGAGGAAGAAGGACAAAAAGGAGAAGCAGGATCAGGTAGCAACATCTACAAAAATCAATAATATTTCCTCTAGGCTAGAGGAAGGTTTCACCATGTATGCAGCTGTACCTCCAGAAGAGAGGTGGGGAAATGTAGAGATTTAGTCCTAGAGTTGCAAAGATCTAGGCAGGGTCTACAGAGGGAAAAAAGTTGCAGTTTACTCCTCACATAGATCATTACCCTTGCTATAAGGGCCCACAAGATTCAGTAGTAGGAGGATCAATGTCAATTGGTGCAGTCAGTTCTAAAGTCAATTGCAGACTAGTTGCAATCATATGTTGATGAGTGCAGAGAAGTGCTGATAGTAGTGCAGGAGGCACAATGTAGAGTCAACAACAGCACATATCTTCTAGTGGATAGTGTATAGGCTAGTAGCAGTCAAAGACTCAGGAGACAGTTGCAGCATGTGATCATAGTTGATTCAGATACTTCTCAGTTGCAGTAGTTGCAATGGCAGCAACAACAGTGAGAGGGAGTGTTAGTTGGGTTGCAGTGCAGATGCATAGTTTGCAACAATACAAGATGTACAATGCAGTGTCAGTACTAGCATAGGTGCATCATGGTTCAACTACAATTGATAGCAGATGAATCAAAGTTAGCGTAATGGTTGGTGGACAGTGGAAGACAACTACAATTGTCAGACATCAGTAGCATGTATGGAGGATGATGTAGATACAAGGTGTTGTAGCAGTACAGCACTAGAGAACACCTTCCTCGCTAAGAGGGAGTGTTAGTTTTTTGTAGCATCGGATGGTGTTCTAAGTTCAAACTTTGTGGAGAGGCTAAAACACATGAGTTCTCCAAAACCTAGAAATCGTTTCTAGAAATTCCACCTAGAGATAGCTCAATTAAATTAATTGACCATCATTTAAATTTTTCCTAAGTCTAACTTAGGAAAAATGGTTAATCTACAGTAATTAATTGAGAAAGGTGAGAATTCTTTAGAAACTCACACAGATTGACTTGGAGATGATCTTAGCCATCTATTAAGTTTTAATCTTTGCCATTTAAGTATCAATTGGAGATTATAAGAAGAGGTCGATGGGTAGATGGAGAACACACCAGTACAAATACTCACTAATTAAGGCAGTTCGATTTCTCATTGGCAGGTGATTCAACAGTGATATCAAGCCAGTGATCGAGTAGCAGGTGGCAGAGGGGTAGTATAGTAGATTTTTGGAGGAGGTTATAGTTCCAGAGAGATAGTGCGAGGAGGTTGTATTATTTCTCCAAGAGGTTGTGTAAGGGCTACAAAGAGCCTCAAGAAAGGAAGTTTGATTCAGTCAAGAGAGGGGTTGGTTCATCTTCCAGTGGCCGAGAAAATTTCCAGGAGGTCGAGAGAATTACTTTTGGATTCAACAACAAGCTATATGTCTTCTTCAGAGGCAATTTCCAGCTAGTGAAAGTAGGCCTACGCAGAAGGGTTTGGAGCGCCTGTTTTTGAGGCTCAATTTGTTGCAAGATTTCTTAGAGAGGAGGGTAAATTCCCTTAGATATTTTTGCCAATATTTCTCTCTGATAGAAACACTAGTTTGGTGTCATTTTATTGTACTCATAATTTTTGGTGTTGCATAATAATAAACCCTCAACTGCTACACTGGTTTTCCCATGCTTGGTTTTTCCAAGGACAATTGTCCAAAAATAATTGTCATTTTTATGTGTGTGTGCCAGCATTTCTCAGTTCCTATTTTTGCTTTTGCAATATTTTTTATGGTGAAGAAATTGCAGTGTGAATTATTTGTTGTTTGTCGTAGCAAATAAATTGCATAATAATTAACCAGTTAGAAGAATAATTTCAAGTTTCTGCATTTCAAGGAATTTTTACACTTAATGGTTCATTTCATTGTATATGACTCATGATATGAGATACACTAGTATATTTTTTGTTCATAATTTGAGGCTAAGTCAGGATTGATGATGCAAGATGTGATTCCTTGTAATGTGTGATGTAGCACTAGATATATTACACATCTTATATATTAGTTATCTTTTCATATTTATATGTCAATGAATTTAGTTTATGTTGTGGATGCTTTAGATACTATAAAAAATGAAAAAATGAATATTTTTGTATTTTTTTTAATTTTATCGATGTTTTGTTGATTTTTACCAATTTTTTCTTTCTCTGGACCCTCACCAATTTTATCATGTTCATGATTTTCGTGACATTGATTCAATTCTAATCCACTAGGAACATTCCTCTATTTTCCATACAATGAGTAACATGGGCAATTGCCAATCAAATAACCTTTTACAGTGATATTCAACAAACCAGGGCACAAAAAGCATCAATTAATAGCAACAATTCCACACATTAGACATTATTTAGGATAGATCTTCAACGAAATATAGCACTTACAAGATGACAAGAGATATATCCAACCATAGGACAAGAAGTTGCTCCAAGATAGAACAAAAATTTTAGCTCCCAAAAATATCGAAATGCGTCAATAGATCTCCAATAAACATCCAAGAAGTGTGGAGTTCTTACAAGAGAAAGAACCCAACAAGTGATGATGATCTCTCTCAATGGGAGAGATCTAAATTTATATGATCCTCTATCTAATTCAAATTAGCCTAAGATGCCCCTAAACATTATTTTATTGTGCAAAATAACATATCCTTGGTGACAAGCCCACCGAGTAGCTCATAAAACGAAGAATAAGCCATCCAAAATGACCTGAAATGATGAAATCATGGTGCAGAAGGGTTGTTGGAGGGCCTCATTGAGTCCTCAAGGTGCCATAATGAGAGTGAGGGCTCCATGAATGATAGACAAGGGGATGGCCCCTTGATCTCCAAGCAAAACCTTATGTGGTGCTCCAAAGTGGTTTTGGGGCACAAGTCTTGTGGGTCTCCTAATGAAAAGTAAGCCTGTAGACTGCTCCAAATGAGGGCACAGAAGATGGTGATTTCCCTCCCATGTCTTAAGGATGAGACAAACCTCCTCTAGGCCTTGGATCAGATGCCAAACCCTGTATATATTGCTAAGCTGGTTGGGGGCACTACTGGTCCAAGTGCATCATCTCGTATATAATGTGGGGCAATGAACAAGTTGCTGAAGGTGCTAAAGTTGCCCATGGCATGAGATAATGCTTTGTCACACGATGGAAACCCATGGTTCTCAAGGCTTTTCCTACAAGTGTCAGTATGATCTTCTGATGGGCTTGGGCTCCAGTTAAGTTTCCCAATCCATAATAAAACCACCTATCAATCTTGTATATAAGATCCATTGCGTCTCCTCACTTTCAAGTACAATAATTCAGTAGTGCATTTAAGTGAATCAAGCTTGTTACTCAAGGGAAAAAATGAGACTTCATAAGGGGCTTCCCTTCCAAAATTGGGACTTTGAGCATGTAATGGTGTTACCTCCTTAGGTAGGAGTGGCTAATAAACAACCCTATTAGGTGTTCCCATCCCCCAAAGGGAAGACATGTCCAAGGTACGTCTTTCAAGTTGTAGGTATAATGTGGATAATGTTGAGGTGGATTGGGACACAGGGGTCTCAAGGCCAAATGCCATGGGCTCAAGGGTGGTAATGATGAGGGATGTCCCCATATTTGGGTGCATGAATATAGGAGGGAGAAATCGTGGTACATGAGTTACCCCGTCCTTTGTTTTTCCACCCTTCTTCATTTTCATTTTTCTTTTTATTGATTTTTATATTATTCTAGTGCTCGGGGCCTTAGGGGATGAGAGCATCATGTGTATGATAAAAAATTATCACCCCCTTAAGGCGGGTCAATTCATCACCCATCAGGTGTTGGGACATGCATGGGTTAATGATGCAGGGGGTGTGAAAAATCGATGACCCGATTTCGTAGTACAACAACCGATTAAATTTCGCCTACTTGTTAATTTTTGAATCAAGTTATTTACAATGTGTACACAGTAAACATTGAAATAAAATCTACTACAGCCTTCACAACATAAAATATTGTGAAAACAAAATAATGCACAGGAGAGAAATAAACACACACAATTACATCGTTGTTTTTGGCCAATGTCCCCGAAAAACCCCAACTTAGGAAAACTAGTGCAGCAGCTGAGGGTTTTATTATTATGTAGTAGTTTCTGAATACAAATCTTTAGATGCCCAAACTGGCAATCTGATACAGAGAATAAACTGGCAAAGAGGTAGTGAGAATTATTCTCACATTGTCATTGGTGATCAGACTCTGATCCATGCTATGGATGGCTAGCCCCACGCTACCTCTGTGCAGTCTCTGCGTCAACCTACGCAGATCTGCGTCACATCTTCTAGGAGTTGTGTCACCTCCTCCTTTTTATCTTCTGCCTTTGGAAACTCGACTCCCTGGCCTTCCAGTCTCACACCCCAACTTTTGGCTCTAGTTCTCGACTACTCCCTAGCAAAATTTCGGACTCCCTCTGATACTCTACGCTGCCTCTCTGAACCTCTCTTTTCCTTCTCTACCTAACACTCTCTGGAACTGGAAAAAACTCCTTCGGTCTACTATCCCTTCCCCTCGCTGCAAGAAGATCACTAGATCTCTCTCCGACAACTTAGCTCTGCTACTCTTGAGAAATTTGATCTCTAGATCTCACTATCTCGGTGTGTTCTTCAAGTGCCCATCAAGCTCCTTCTTATAATCTCTTGTTGGAGCACCAACGGCCAAGATTAAAACATAATCAAGGGCTAAGATTAGCTGGGAGTTGTTCCTTATCTTCTTCTAGAAGATTTGCACCAGATTTAATTAATACCCTTTAATTAATCACATTTCCTAAGTTTAGACTTGGGAATACATTAAAAATGATTAATTATTTGAATTAAACCATCTCTAGGTGGAATTTTCCCAAACGATTTATGGGTTTTGGAGAATGCATGTGTCTTAGCCTCTCTGCAAAATCTTGAGGCTAGATTATACCAGATGCTACAAAAATCAACACTCTCCCTTAGCGAGGAATGTGCTCTAGTGCAGCAACACATTGAAGCATCACTCTGCCTCTGCACCATTTCTTCTTGCGTTGTTGATGTCTAGCACCACTTCCCACCAACTAATGCGCAACTGCAATGGAAAAGCATCCAAAATATTGAACCAACTCTGGTCAGTATGATGCATCTGTCGTCTAAGTTCTGACTGCTAATAGCCTCTGCATTGTCACTAAATCCACTGTGTTGCTACTGAATCTACACTGCTGCCAACTTTGTGCTGCGCTGCTTAGTCTTAGACTGCTACTAGCTACTGGCTCTATCACCTGACTACACCAACTACAACTGTACCGTCCTGCTAGTACTGACTATGGGCTCCTGTAGCAACGTACTGATTCAAGAGGTGGACATCCTCAAGAATCCTGCCCATCCTGTAGCTCTCTGGGGCTATGACTCCAAATCACCCCACCTCACCCTTGGAGGTAACTCGGTGATCATGGCAAACTCTTCCTCCAATCTAGAGGATATTTTGTCAATCTCAGTGGATGCATCTTGCTGATCCCTCTTCTCCTCCTTGACCTTCTTTCTGATAGGACACTGAGTGCTGTAGTGGCCAAGCTCACCACACCTGAAGCACTTGATATTGGAAATGTCCTTCTTCCTCCTGCGCTGCTCATGTTGCCCCTTCGATGGGAGGGCCACATCTTCCTCTTCCTTAACTTGCTCTGTCCCACTGCTTCTGCTAGCAGCACTGATGGTGCTCTTCACCAGATCTCGCCTCATCTCCTCCTGTTGCAGATCAGCCCACACACGTTCCCAATCTGGCATTTTCTCTCTGCCCAGGATACTCTGGATGAAAACTTGCCATTCTTCGGAAACGTTGTTCAGAGCTAATCGTACAAACTTTGTAGGTTGGGGCATTGTCCCTACTGAAGCCAATTGATCCTGGACATCCTGAAGCTAGTAAGGAAGGGGTCTATACGCTCCCCTTTCTGCATCCTCATGCATCTCAGCTTCTCCTTGAGATACATCTTCCGCTTCTCGGAAGATCCCTCATACAGCGTAACCAAGGAAAATTTTAAGGACCCCCCCTAAATTTATAAATATAATAAATGGGCAAATCTTCATGGTATATAGGAAAAATGGAAGGCGATTTTATCAATAATATAATATGTATATATAATTTTTTGGCGAATCTCTCACCAGGCATGGCGAATATTACTAATTATAAATTCTTGTAGGATTTGGTGAGTCTTTCACTAAATAATAAAACTTGTAAAGTCTAGTGAATCTAGCATTGTGAACCTTAGGAATTTTTGAAAAAGTAAAACCATATATGACAAGAGCACATGGTGGCAATATCACTGTTTTTTTTTTTCACATTTCCATGACATGGAACTTGTTTATAAAATTATAAAAAAGCCAACCAAGTCCCTTATAATATGCAGGTAAGCTTATAACAGAGTCTGATACCTCTACTACGCTTGTCTTCGATCAAGTGTCATATCTGCTATACTTAACACTATGAATCACAACTCTCTCAAAACTCAACTCTATAGTGTAATCAAAACCTTTGGAAATTGAATCTGACAACTCTATAAAAAGGATTAGTGAACTAGAAGCTTTTGTGAATGAGCCCACTAACTATCACTGCTAAACAATCAATCTAGACTATGAAGTCCTCCATCTTGATCACAATCGTGCTCATGATCAAGTGAGTGTGACCACCTGGCTTGACATGATGGCCATCATAGTGTCACTTTGAATCTCCTTTCCTGTGTGGATGTTTTGACAAATCAATGTGAAATCAAAGTCACTTTGAATTTTCTTTCCTGCGAGGGATCACATCAACAGTGGATTAGTAAAAGATAATCTACTATATATTATGTTCAAGAAACTGACTGCAATCTACAGAGGAAACGAGACCTAAATTCTTATTCTGAATTTGAATATCTTAGGTCAACATAAGAGATAAAAATGCATATGGCCTTAGTAGCTAGAAAACAATCACTCCATGATTACAAGACCACCTAGATTTTGGCACTTAATCTAAATAATGGCACTAGTTGTAGTGCTTATTTGCATTAACACCATGGAAAAGCAACAACAATGTTTCAAAGCACACTTACTGGAAAAGTTGTAATGTTCCAAGAATATTTAATGATAGCATCTGAACCTCATAGCTACGGTGGGGAAACTAGGGAACCCAAATCTTGGAAGATATCTCATACCAAATCTGAGAAAAAAATAAAAAAGGGAAAAATCAAAATCTATAAATCAAGCAATGAATTGTTTACAAATCAAATACAATTCCTTTAACTAATAGTTAAATTGTGGTGATATATTTAAATATTTAGTAAGAGGGGAACTTCAAACCATGGAATATTACCTTTTTCATTATAGTTATCCCTCAGTGACTGAGATTACAAATCAATACTTATGGAAAGATTGTAAGAAATTCTGTGAAATAGTAAATCATAACCTCTATTTTCAAGCAATAAAATCAAGACATTGTTATATCTAGAGCCATAATTGATACATAATCAATGAATCAAGTCCTTGTATGGCACAGGCTTGTTTCACAACCTCTATTTTCTCAATAACAAAATCAAGACATTGTATGTGGTTATTTCCAAAAGGAAACTGCATTCTAATTTGGAAGAGGATCTTATCAAAAGACATGGATTTATTCAAAGCTACAAAGCCTAATGGGTTACTGAAAAATAAGTTGGAATATGGGATCATGATACTTAAAGAAAAAATTTGCTTTCCTTTAGAAACATTATAGTTATACAATGTTTTTTGAAAGCATTAGAATTTGAAATTGGGCCTTTCTATCAAGACAAATTTTCATTAATAGAATGTACTTTCCTACCCGAAACGTTGTAGATATCCAAGAAAAACTTGAAAAGAATAAGAGAACTTAGCATAATGTACTTTCTTTCCTTCCTTAACATTATTAAAGAGTTGAGGTTCCCCAAGTCATCAGGTAACATTCAAAGGAAATGACAGTTAGTAATAGTCCAATTCACAACTGAAGATGTGTCACAAATACGAGGGGGCATCTCCTCCAAATCACAAAATTGCTCCAGGTTAAAATCTAGCATTATTGGAAGCTTAATGCTCGACTGGGTGTTTTGAACCCAGACATTTTTCCAATCAACACTAAAAGCTTAAAGATAGCTTCTCTAAGTCCTACATGACTTTACTATGCTCTTGAAGTGGGGGCACATGCAGGGTCTCCAAGTGAATAGTCTTAAACTAAGTGAAGATAAGGCCGGTAGATCATTCAGTGTGGATCTCTTTAACCCATAATTGAATACTATGTCTCTCTTGAACCCATACTTGAATACTATTAGGACTTTCAAATTTCTCATGGAACTCAAAAATGTTGGAAGAAAGTATTTGCTTCCAGAAAAGAGTAAAACTAAAGCCTCTGCTTAAGGACAATTAATGTCACACCACTAACACTTCTCCATGGAATCTGTATAGGTAAACCACAAATGTAGAATTCCATTAGAATATTGTGTTTATTGAATACACAAATGAAATCATTGCATTTCTTTAAAATATTTTTTGAAATCAAAATTAACGAAATTACATATTGATATCCTAGTGGGT
>APFE031388915.1:65994-100958 GCA_000404065.3 Pinus taeda | reverse complement strand
AATAAAACCTATTCTTGAAAATGGGCGAATGGAAGGTTGTAACTCCTAATTTCAAGGGCTAAATTTACCTTTTTTAACCTCTCCCTTAAAATAAGGTGGGCTATTGGAGGTGATTTGTAAAAATGTACTATGATACAAAATATTCGCCCACTAAAAATTTAAAACCCCTTAATTTCGCCAAAGGGCGAACATTCGCCCCTAAAATTATCCTTGAGCGTAGCTAGTGCTTCCCACATCTTTCGGGTTGTATCTTTGCGGGCTATGTGAGATGCCACATGATTTTGAACCCCAGTGAGAAACAACCTCTTAGATTTCGCCATCTCCTTCTTGTATTTCTTAAGCGGATTTGCATGTGCAGGCAAACCTACCACACTATCAATATGAGTTTTGAGATCATGTTCATCCAGAAGGTAGGAAATTCTAGCCTTCCAAATCATATAGTTAGAGGCTCCCTCTAACCGATCTTGATATCTCAACTCAGCTAATGCCATCTCTTTGAAAAATTTCGAACTCCTTTTCTCCTCTATGCAGTTGTTGCCAACTATTTGCACTCCCTTCTGGAGTGAGAAATCTTGCACACAACTATTGTTGCTCTGCTAGGAAAATTCGAAATTCTTGGCTAAAAGTCCCCTAAGGAAAGAATTCCCTCAGTGTGTGTTGATTTGGAGTAGCATCGGATGTGCTCTAGCCACAAAATTTGGTGGAGAGGTTGGGGCACATGAGATCTCCAATACCCAGAAAAGGTTTGGGCAGATTCTAAACAAATCAAGAGATATTAAAATAATTAATATTTTTAATGGAGTCCCTAAGTCTAAACTTAGGGAAAATAAAATATTAATGTGTATTAATATGAATCTGTGTTAGAGTGGTCCAAAAGACACGGATCAAGCCAGATCTAATCTTAGCCATTGATTAGGGACTTAATCTTGGCTGTTGAGATGTCAATAGGAAAAATATAAGAGGAGGCTTGAGGGTCACTTGGAGAAGTACACCAAATGATCAATCATTCTATTCTTTAGAGCGGGGTTTGCTAAGAGAGATAGAATCAGTGATCGGGAGAGCAGCTAAGGGGCATTGAGTACAGAGGAATAGAGAAGGCAGAGATTGTGTGAGGAGAGCAGCACAGCAGCCAAGGAGGGTGACACAAAGCCAGCAGGGGCTCACGCAGGGCCACGTAGAGGCAGTCAAGTGCTGCACAGAGCACTAGAGGGGCTAGCGTAGCTGACGCAGAGGCTCCCAGAGTTGACCCAGAGCCTCCTGGGGCTGGCGCAGGGCCAGCGTGAGATAGTGAGGGGCTGACACAGTCCAAATTGGGCAGACGCTGGGGTTGCAGGAACATTTTTGTGATGAGGAGCTACCAAAAGGGTTTTCTGGGGTTTCAGCCAGGAGATTTCTCTCAAACTGTGAGGTATAGCTACTAAAGAAATTTTCTGTTTGGTAGGCCAGTTACGGCACCCAAATTGTACTTTGATATTTCTTAAGAAGAAAACCCTCAGATAGTTGCACCAATTTTCCCGCATTGGGTTTTTCCGAGGACATTGGTCCAAAAATAATGGTGTCATGTGGTGTGTTTGTTCTTAGTTGCTGATCTGTAATATGTTGAGCATACACTAGTGTTTATTTTCAGTATTTACTTTGTAATAACTTGTTAAAGAAAAATTAACAAGTAGGTAGGAATAAATCAAGACAAGTGCATGAAGGGTTTCTAAATTAAGTAAACTTAGAAACTTCAACATGGTATGAGAGCGTGATTGCAGATCATAGAAGGACTAAGAGACATCAGCCGAGCGGAGCAATAGCAGTAGAAAACAGCTGCCCCGAGGTGACAAAAGTTGTTTCTAGCAGTGCAGAAGCCAAGGAAGTGTGACGTAAAGCTAGCCAGAGCCACGCAGAAGAAGTTGGGAACTGCATAGAGCCTCAAAGAGGCTAGCGTTGCTGATGCAGAGGGCGAGAGGGCTTATGCAGGGCATCCTATGGCTGACATAGGCCCGTCCAGGGTAACGCAGAGCCAATGTGAGGCAGAGAAGGGCTAATGCAGTTCATAGAGAGACAATTGCTAGGGTCTAGAAAGCTGCAGGAATATTGCAAAGTGGAGTTGGTGAGGTACTATAATCATAACAGAGCAGGGCCAGAGGAGTTGTTACCGAGGGTTTTTAGCCAAGAAACTAGGATCTGTAGTGCAGTTGCACAAGATGATCAGAGTAGGGGGCATCTCGATAAGCGGCAAAAGGATTTCCAGGAGGGAAATCAAGACTTAGAGGGAGTCCAGAAGAGAACTTCCAGACGGGAAGTAGAGACTCAGAGGAGTCGAACAAAGAACTTCTGGGAGGGAAGTAGAGGAGCGCCATGGCACTACATGAGGTAAGAGACCAGGATAAACTAGACGGAGCATCGAAATTCGTAGTCTGGAAGGCCAGAATCTTATTAGTGCTTGACGGGAATCGTGTCAAGTACTTCTCCTTGAAGGTTATAGCTATCCTAGTCAACCCCAATGATAATGACAAGTACGAGGAGGCGATGGCAAGGACCAAGTGCATTATCCTTGATGGGGTCAAGGATCATGTGGTACCACACATAGCTGAGAAGGAAACAGTAGTTGAAATTTGGGAGGTTCTCAAGAACCTGTACCAACATACTTCTGTGCAGAGAAGAATGCTGCTCGAGAACCAGATGAGGTCGTATCAGATGAAGAAGGGTCAAAAGATTGACTCCTTCCTGGGAGGACTGAATGAGATCTGAGATCAGTTGACTGCTATAGGAGCAACACCAGATCAGGAGCTTATGGTGAGGACAGCCCTGAATGTTGTTTGAGAAGAGTGAGAAGTGTTTGTCCAGAGCATCCTGGGCAAAGGGACTCTCCTACCTTAGGACGATATTTGGGCAACTCTTCTTCAGGAAGAGATTAGACGATAGTCAAAGATACGTAGTAGCAAAAAAGGGATCAATTTCAAGCAGGAGGAGGAGGATGTGGCCCTAGCATTTGAGGGAAAGAAGGAGAAGCGGAAGAAGAAAGATCTCTCCAAGATCAAGTGCTTCCACTATGGGTAGATGGGTCATTATGCGACCCAGTGCCCAAGGAAGAAGAATAAGGGAGAGTCTTCCGAGACTAAGCTAGCGCCGGCACGGGCAAAGAAGGAAGTTTTGACAAACGATGACTGTGCCAAGAGTGCACACGCGCCACTTGAGCATAAGTGGGGAGACATCGAGCTGTAGTCAAGTGGACTACAGGCGATGAGGGGCAGGATCCTTGAGGTACCCAGCCTCTTGGATTAGACCTTGCTACGGGAGCCCTGACGAGATGTAGCGGGACTGGTTGAGTGGGTAGAGACAGATGCGGATGGAGCGACAGAGAGAGCTACAGTACAGGAGTCCCAAGACAGTGCAGAGCTAGCAGGTTGTAGTAGTGCGAGAGGCACAGGAGTGTTGCACCAATGCAAGAAGGCATAACAAGGTGTGCAACGGTGCGAGATGTAGGGAGTTGTTCCAGCAACACAAAGGTCAGAGAGATGAAGCACTTGTCAGTGGCAGAGGGAGCTTCAGCATCAGTGAGTGTTTCTAGCCCAACAGGGAGGTCAGTTGGGAGATAAGTTGCTTACTTCTCAGTAACTGAGTTGCAGTGTAGCAGTGGGCAGCACGATGCAGCATGATGAGAGGAGGTGCAGTGCGGATGCAGTGTTGGGAGAAAGGACTAGCAGCAGCATGGATGCAGAGGGAGTTGTTGTATAGATGCAGCAGTGGCAGTGGCAGAACCATGGGCAACAATACAAGAGGAAGCAATGCAGAGGATGTTGAGCAGGAAGGCCTCGTATCAACACAGGTACTAATGTTGGATGATCAGAGTAATACTCAATGAAGAGTATTGCTAAAGCACAATCCTCGCTAAGAAGGAGTGTTGATTTGGGGTAGGATCAGATGTGCTCTAGCCACGAAATTTGGTGGAGAGGTTGGGGCACATGAGATCTCCAATACCAAAAAAGGGTTTGGGCAGATTCTAAACAGATCAGTAGATATTAAAATAATTAATATTTTTAATGGAGTCCCTAAGTCTAAACTTAGGGAAAATAAAATTTTAATGTGTATTAATATGAATCTGTGTTAGAGTGGTCCAAAAGACTTGGATCAAGCCAGATCTAATCTTAGCCATTGATTAAGGATTTAATCTCGGCCGTTGAATTGTCAACAGGAAAAGTATAAGAGGAGGCTTGAGGGTCACTTGGAGAAGTACACTAGATGATCAGTCATTCTATTCTCTAGAGTGGGGTTTGCTAAGAGAGATAGACGTAATGATTGGGAGAGCAGCTAAGGGGCATTGAGTACAAGGGAATAGAGGAGGTAGAGATTGTGATGGGAGAGCAGCACAATATCCAAGGAGAGTGATGCAGAGCCAGCAAAGGCTCACGCAGGACCATGCAGAGGTAGCCAAGTGCTGCGCAGAGCATCAGAGGGGCCAGCGTAGTTGACGTAGAGGCTCCCAAAGCTGACGTAGGGCCTCCTGGGGCTGATGCAGGCCAATAAAGGTTGACGCAAGGCCAGCGTGAGACAGTGAGGGGTTGACACAGTCCAGATTGGGCAAACACTGGGGTTGCAGGAACAGTTTTGTGTCGAGGAGCTGCCGGAAGGGTTTTCTCGGGTTTCAGCCAGGAGATTTCTCTCAAACTGTGAGGTATAGGTGCTAGGAAATTCTCTGCTAGGTAGTCCAGTTACAACACCCAGATTGTACTCTGGCATTGCTTAATAAGAAAACCCTCAGATAGCTGCGCTAGTTTTCCCGCATTGGATTTTTCCGGGGACATTGGTCCAAAAATATTGGTGTCATGTGGTGTGTTTGTTCTTGTTTCTTTTAGTTGCTGATCTGTAATACCGGTGTTTATTTTTAATATTTACTTTGTAAATAACTTGTTAAAGAAAAATTAACAAGTGGGTAGGAATAAATCAAGAAAAGTGCATGAAGGGTTTCTAAATTAAGTAAAATTAGAAACTTCAAGTGTGTGCTCTTCCTTCCTCCTGATGCTATTTGCACTAGCAAACTGTTGCAAAATCTGCATCCCAATTAAATATCTGCTCTGCAAGGAAACTGCTGCTACTCCCTTTGCCTCTGGTACTCTTTGATGTCGAAAATTTTATTCTCTGTCGACTCACTCAGAGAAGTAAAATTTCCATGAAAAAACTGACCCTTCTGGCCAAGGAAATATGCTGCCCCTGAGGGTTTTGAATTTCTGCTTACACAGAAATTTGAATTGCCCCAGTCCTTCTACATTGAGCTCTCTAACTTACGATCTATGCTCTGATACCATGTGAAAAATTGGTGACCCAATTCCCTATCACAACAACTAATTAAATTTCTCCGACTTGTTAATTTCTGAATCAAGTTATTAGAGTGTTACACAGTAAACATCGAAATAAAATCTACTACAACCTTCACAACATAAAACACTGCGGAAACAAAATGTTGCACAGGAGAGAAATAGACACATGCAATTACACCGTTTTTTTGGACCAATGTCCCCAGAAAAACCCAACTTGGGAAAACTGGTGCAACAATTGAGGGTTTTATTATTATGTAGTAGTTTCTGAGTACAAATATTTAGATGCCCAAACTAGAAATCTGATACAGAGAATAAATTGGCAAAGAGGTAGTGAGAAATATTCTCACACTGTCAGTGGTGATCTGACTCTGATCCAGGCTCTGGATTGCTATCCCCACGCTACCTTTGTGCAGTCTCTGTGTCACAACTTCTAGGAGTTTTGTTGCATCCTCCTAATCTTCTACCTCTGGAAATTCGACTCCCCGGCCTTCCAATCTCACACCCCGACTTCTGGCTCTAGATCTTGACTACTCCCTAGCAAAATTTTGGACTCCCTCTGAAGCATTGCGTTGCCTCTGCATGGAATTGTGCTGCCTCTCTAAACCTTTCATTTCCTTCTCTGCCTTGCACTCTCTGGAACTGGAAAAATCCCCTCTGGTCTACTATCCTTACCCCTCATTATAAGAAGATCACCGGATCTCTCTTCAGCAACTCAATGTTGTAACTCTTGAGAAATTTGATCTCTAGATCTCACTATCTCAACATGTTCTTCAAGTGCCCATCAAGCTCCTTATTATAATCTCTTGTTGGAGAACCAATGGCCAAGATTAAAACATAATCAAGGGCTAAGATTAACTGGGATTTGATCCTCGTCTTATTCTAGAAGATTTGTGCCAGATTTAATTAATACCCTTTAATTAATCACATCTCCTAAGTTTAGACTTAGGAATACATTAAAAATGATTAATTATTTTAATTAAACCATCTTTATGTGGAATTTTCCCAAACGATTTCAGGGTCTTGTAGAATGCATGTGTCTTATCCTCTCTACAAAATCTCGAGGCAAGAGCACATCCGATGCTATAGAAATCAACAGTGAGCACTCATAGGGGCCCTAGGAATAATGGTAAGGGGTAGATCTCATGTTTGGCTTTTTCCAACGTGCTAAATTTTATTGTCCCGACCATCTTTTGCATTTCATGGTATTATTTCCTTTTGTATGTGGTCGTGATGTGCTTTTACCTTTTTTTCTTAGCTTCACTGACCTCTCGGGCAACTTTCCAGGCCTGACCCAGACATATGTACAAGGAGAAGGGAGCACCAAAGCCTTATGGACCCAGTGGTCATGTGGACCCAAAGAGGGAAGATGACGAAATAGGGCATGTAATGTGCATAGGGGAGTAAAAAATGTGGAACGGGAAAACAAGAATGTGCTAGCAAAATCGAGGTTTCCCAAGTAGTGCCCATCCTGAAGCTATAAGACAGTAGAGGAGATCCCACAAGACTAGGGTTGAGGATTAACCCCCAATTTAAGGTGAGGGAACAAGACTACAATTGAAAGCCTTCCTTCTTCCAAGTCAACCAATAATCCATACCTAATTGTGGTCAAGAAAAAAAAGCATAAGCACCTAATTGCACAATGAAAGACATACCTTTAGGATTGGATGGTCGACCTTAAAACATACGATCTCGACAAATGGGTGAGGGGACGTATGACTGGCTCAGGGAGCAGAGATCAATTGGCACTATATTGGCTACACTGGTGGTTGTCAGGGTTGTTCGTTACCAGCTGAAGACAAATCTAGGAGAAAATTTTCTCCTATGGGGTCACCTGCTTGTGGTGGGTAACAATACCAACCCTCGATACGGCCACTAGCAGATGTTGATGTTAGATGATGATGTTGATGATGATTGATAACCTTTTTCATTAGAGAAATTTTTCAATTTGATAACACCTATGACAATAATTATGAATACCTCCCTAGTTAAGAGGGAGTGTTGAATTTGTAACTATGGTTAGTCTTCATAATGTATATTTGGTCACTTGATGTATTTGTATTTATCATTGTAAAGCATATTTATCAATGCTAGAGCCAAAGGAAAATTTATTTGGAGTCAAAGTCCCATTGCAACTTTTAAAAGATGAAATGTTGAATTTTTGAAATGTAATTTTTGGCTCCAAAAGTGACAAGTTGGCTTACCTCCAAGTCAAGTCATACCTAGCCAAGGGCACACCCATTCGACCAAGAAAAACAACTATAAAAAGGAAGCTTGATCTCCTCCACTTCGGTATTTGCATTCCCTCGCACAAGACAGATTTTGGACAAGCAAGTGAAGGACAAGAAGGACAAATATGACAAATAGGAGGGTGTTTTCTCTCTCTCTTGCAACTCGCATGTGTGGTTTAGCTACTCTCTCTATGGTTCACATTTTTCTGGGCATTCTATTGCAGGGAGCTGAAATTTTCTGGATAACTTGGTAATTGTTGTAGGGCTAAAATTTCTAGGGAAACTGGTAATTGCACGAGGACTGAAATTTTTGGTCAAATAGGTAGAACGAATTGCTAGATGAAATTGGGTGACTTGAATTGAAAGAGAAGACCATGTTTGACGATATGTCTAGGTGTGTCTCTCATTAAACAAGAAGAACTTCTCTTTTGAAAAAGGTTGTTGGTTTTTTCCCCTTGGATTTTCCCAAGGTAAATCTTGTCTTCTTTTGTGTATTATGATCTATAATGTTCTATTGTTCTTTATCGCTGAATTTTAAAGTATAATTGTTGAATGATATATTGGAATAAGTTAAAATAAGATCTATATCAAAAGTAATTATCAAAATTTCATAAATATTGTGCTAATCTCTATTGCAACTAGAAAATTAATAACAAGACTAGTCTATTTATATTTGAAGAGGGCTAATCCACAACTCAAGAGTGGATTTCCGTCACGGCCTCCTTATCATTCTTATCTCTCAATATTAGCAAGGTTAGTAGTTTTTTGTGCATTCCTACCTCTCAATGCCTTAAGCACACTGTCTTGCTATAATATCATGTCCTTTAATGCCCTAGTTCTCTCCTTTATTATCGAAAGGCCCCTTTTAATCTCTTTTGGAGTATGTTCTCAGTGTTTGACATTTGAAATCCCTAGTGAAGTGGTACTCCATCCCGTGCTACTACTGTCATCCTCTTATGTGATGGAATTTGTTGATGACACAAAGCGTGCATTTGCACAAATTTTTTCAACTTTTTCTTCTTTTTTACGTATGGCATTGTCTCCACAATCCATAGTCACAACTGCTTCATTCTCCTCAACTTTGTTTCAATAAATAGATCCTTTCCCTTGCTAACTCTAGCCAAGTGACTAGTTGTCTACATTCCCTGACTTGATGGACAGTTTTGCTTCATTCATATTGTGAAATTTTTATCTATTGCAATAATTGGAAATTATTCTTCTAATTGTTAATTTAATTTAACAATTTATTTGCACATACAAACAACGAATAATTCTCTAGTGCAATTTTCACCATAAAAATACTACAGAAAATAAAATATTGGACACTGAGAAAATCTAGCAAAAACACAAAAAAAAGTAACACAGTTGTTTTTGGACAATTGTCTCCAGAAAAACCCAACTTCGGAAAATTGTTGCAGCAGATGATATTATTCTTCAGTGAAAATTTTGAGTACAATCATTTAGATGCTCTACTAGCAATCTAATCTGAGGAAAAATATTGGCAAAATTATTGTGAGAATTTTCTTTCATCCCACAACTAATCTCTACCCCTAAAACTGTCTCCCTAGACACATGCAGAACCTTCTGTGTCAACCTCTAAACAATGTTTGCGCAGAACCTCTAGAAATTTCGACCTACCTCTCATTGCCTCACCCGAAATTGGAATAATTCATCTTGAAATGTTTTTGACCTCCTCTACCATCTGCTATTCACCCTCTGGCTCTATCTTCTCTGCTGAGTCTCTGCTACTAAGAAAATCGAACTCCTTGAGCAACTGAGTATCTGCAGAGGTGTATTCTCCTTCACCACATTGATCCCTTCTTATATCTTCCTACTGGGACTCCAATGGAAAATATTCAATCTTAATTGATGGCTCAGATCATTTCTAGATTGATCCGTGTGAGTTTCTATAGAATCTTCACTTTGAATTAATTAATTATGATTAATTAACCAGTTTTCCTAAGTTTAGACTTAGGAAACATTAAAATAATTGGTTAATAATCTAATTAAATCATCTCTAGGTGGAATTTCCAGAAATAGTTTCTAGGTTTTGGAGATCTCATGCATTCTAGCCTCTCCACCAAATTTCGTGGCTAGAACACATTCAATTCTACATAAACTAACACTCACTCTTAGCGAAGACTGTGTTCTCTCTAGTTCTACACATCCTACCACAACACCCTGTCTTTGTATCACCTCCTGTCACACTGCTGATGTCTAGCCAGACTGCCCACCAACTACTGCGCAACTCTGATGCTGCCAACACTACATCTGCACTGCAACTCCCTCTCATTTGTTGTTGTTGCAACTGCAACTACTGCAACTGGGAAGCATCTGAAATAATATGTCCCTGCTACTGAAACAAGTTCTCCACCATACTCATAGCTTCTCTGAAATAGACGAACTTAGCTCTCCCTAGAGCTTTTGTGAGTATATCTGCAACTAGATCTTTGGTGGGAACATACTGTAGTTGGACCACTCGACTATTATGAACATAAATTATGTAAAAATAGATAATAAATAATAATCATAATAATATAAATATAATAATAAATAATAAAAGTAAATTAACTAATGGTTAATTAGTCAATAATGAAAAGGCATGTCTTAGAGACATGCCTGTTTGTGAAAGAGTACTTACCGGGCTATATATACAGGACCCTCATTCTCATTTGTACTCATCCTACATCAATTCTTTTATTCAATATACAATTACAATTACTGTCATACGATGCATGTCTTTGTTTACGAAGTATTTTAAATATTTCCGCTGCGTATACGACTTTTCGTCGTTACATTGGTATCAAAGATGTTCAATCCTTTGGTCGCTCAACCGTTGCATAGAGGCGTGTTCTCTGATCCAAGTCTTTGACCGTCAAATTCATCAACATTGTTGTCGTTGAAGTGTTCTGCTACAAGAATTTGGAGTTTCTCCATTTCACTATCAAGCATTTGGCCATTAAAAAAAAAACTAATATATATGGAGAGAAAAAAAAGTAAAAAAAAAAAATTAGAAATAAATATAGAAAAAAATCAAATTCAAAAAAAGAAAAAAAGAAAATAAAATAAGTACCTATAAAGATTAAAAAAATAAATAAATATATGTAAATTTTGAAGGAAAACATTCATATATATAAAAAAGGTTCTACATTATTGATAAAAAGTGCATAATAAAGATATGAGGGAATCTTTCCAAATATATTTAAAACTATACGTAAAATAAGTAAGAGAAGGAAGAGTAGATAATATTATCTTGATTCTTCATTAAGTGGTTTATAAGCCTGTGGTTATAGAAACCCATGTTAATTGCCCATGGTATTTTAAAAGTTAAAAAAACAAAAAAATAAAAAGAATACAAAATCTCTTTATGTGAATGGTAAGTTTTACTTTTTATGTGGAGAAGTCTGTGATTTTAAAAACCCATGGTAATTGCCCATGGTATTTTAAAAGTAAAAGAAAAACAAAAGGAATACAAAATCTCTTTACGTGAATGGTAAGTTATACTTTTTACGTGAAGAGTAGATAATATTATTTTGATTCTTCATTAAGTGGTTTACAAGCTTGTGGTTTTAGAAACCAATGGTAATTGCCTGTGGTATTTTGAAAAGTAAAAGAAAAACAAAAGGAATAAAAAATCTCTTTATGTGAATGATAAGTTTTACTTTTTATGTGGAGAACGTTAACCGAGTCAAAAGTACATAAGTGAACATATATTTTATAATATATGCCAAAGGTGAATAGACACGTTTCACTAAGTTGTAACTTTTCAAAAAGAAAAAAAAAATAAAAAATTGTTAAGTTTCGGTATGTTCTATGCTAGAGAAATTTATTTAAATTTTCACAGTTAGCTATCATATCAGCATTAAGATAAACTGCAGATAGAACATAAATATAAAACGCAGAAGACAAGCCAAGACAAGAGGACACAAGATGTGGCGTGAGCCAAGGACAAACCCCACAATGTGTGGGGAAACCCTTTGATCAAATCGTCTTTTATCTTCAAAGTTCAGCAGAGAAAGAGAGAGAGTACATTTACAACAAAAGTCAACACTTTGACTTATCTAAAACTAGCATAGATCATTCCATATAATGATGAGATCAGTTGAAGACATTCTGCTTCAACTGATTCTCCAAGGTGATGGCTTCACCTATCGTAGTGTTGCCTTTCGTCCATTTGCTGCACCTTACCGTGTAGCACCATCATACTGCATCATGCATCATCATGTAGCTCATGATCACTATGCTACCTATACATAATGCTGCCCATGCATCCCATCTATCATGCTGCTCATGATCTAATCTATCATTCTACTCATTCATCATGTAGCTCCTTGCTAATGTGCATCATCATCATTATGCTGCCCTTGCTGATGTGCATGATTATCATGTTGCCCTTGCTAATGTGCATCATCATGATTATCATGCTGCCCTTGTCATAAGACACTGAGTTCTATATCTCAGGTTTGTTGTGTGTAACATAGTCTCTTCGTCCACATATACAGATCACTATTGTATTACACTATCCAATATGCTTAGGAAGACTATTTCTTTCCATAGACAGCATTGGGTTTACCACACTATCACCTACAGCTATGTATTACTGTGGCTTCACTTTCATGCTGTTCATGACCTGCGTATTAGGCTACAGGTTTGTGTATTATGGCTTCCATTTAATATATCTGGACAGTGCAATAAGGGTCTCCCTTGACTGCGTTCAAGGCTGTTCCTTTTGACTGCATATAAGGGTATTATAAAGACCGTAGACATGTCCTTAGATAACTGCAGCTGCCATGTGGACAATGGCTTCTAATAACTGCAGCTACCATGTGGAAAACAACTTCCAATATCATTATGGCTACCATGTGGACAGTGGTGACCCAATACATAGATTAGGGCATCACGTTGACTCATGAACATCGTATAATAACCATGAACAACGTATAAATGAATGTCATCATGAACAGCATAGTGTTTCCATGATCTGTGTATTAGTGCCATCGTTGACTGCGTATGAGTCATCATGACTTGCGTAGAATCTCCATGATCTGTGAATGAGTATCATTAATGACCAGCGTATTATATGAACAGATGTTTTCATAAACAGTGTATGGACCAGCGTATATGTGAACAACATATAAATAACGTATTTATGTCATAGTGAATTGCGTATGGGACATCGTGTAAGATCTCCACCATCTGCTGCGGATATGTATCATAAGAGTTTCTATGACTGCGTATTAGTGTCTTAGCATATTACGCTGTATGTATTGCGGCTAGGTTTGAGGTTTCCATGCTGTACATATAGTTGCGTATGTATCCCTTTGAATGTTGTGCGATGTATCTCCATGCTGTGTCATTTCAGCGTATAGAGTGCATGAGTTTCCATGTCTGCGTGGAATCCTTATTACAATGAAACCATCCGAATATTTTCACTCATGAATATCTTGTTGCGTTGTATCATAGCCTGCGTATAGATGATTCCATAGACACGAATTAGGGCATCACTTTGAGGGCAACACGTTGACTGTGATTAGAGCTTTATCTGCAACTAGGGCTTCTTCTAGGCCAGCATATTCTTTTGGTTTTCTCCTTCTCCCAAAACCCAAGACGTGGAGAGGAGATCACCTCAAGAATGTGTACAAATGATATCAAATCCTCATCTATTTATACTAACGTGTAGATGATGAATAGACACAATGTTTGGGCTTCTAGAGCCTACATAAGAGCTGGTCAGCTTGATAATAATTATATAAACAAAATAAATTCATATCTACATAAATACTTATCAGAATTAGATGATATTTGGATCAATCCTACACCTCTTGACGAGAGGGATCCAATAAAAATATCAGCTGCCGTAAATAAGCCGACCCACATGGAGTTTGGCCCTAGTTGCCAATTTAACAAAAATATTATAAATAAAAGATATATAAAGAGAAGTATTATATTATAAAGGGGTATTTAAAGAAAAATTCAAGTCATAAAATTATTGAAAATATATACAAGTACAAAACGGGTATTATTATAGGGGTATTTAAAGAAAAATTCAAGTCATAAAATTATTGAAAATATATACAAGTACAAAATGGTTATTATTATAAAAGGTTACGTAAGGAGAAAATATCAATTAAGAGTCTACGTTACAATGAAGTTGAATTAAAGTTTAAAGAGTTACATGAAATTTAAAAAATAAATTGAAAGGGCAATAAGATATTTAAAAGAAATCAATTGAAACAATATCTAAATATTGTTTTTAAAGTACAGAAGGAAAAAAAAACGTAAGTAGAATTATATAAAAAGAATACAAAGGAGTTTTGAAATATTAAGGATAATAGGAAATTGGATTAAAAGAGTTTTGAAGAATTATATAAAAATATATATATTAAAAAGATACTTTTAAAGGAGGCTTGAAGTACAAAGTCCAAAGGAACTTTAAATATAATACTTTAAGTCATCTCAACAAAACAAATGGGATCAATCATTGAAAAAAAAATGATGGAGCTCAATTCTAAAATGAAGAAGGAAGAAAGGTTTTCCTATAATGATCTTCAGTAACAGACTACAGAGTAATTACATTAAAAGGAAGTATCCAAGGAAGAGATTAATGTTGCCATCAACCCAAGCAATGATAAAAATTATATCAACATCAACCTGGCATATCAACTATTAATCTCATAGCTAAGCATTGGTGTAAAGAAAAATGTTTTTGACCAAAACGAGTATAAAATTAGTGATCTACAAGTGACAATAGGTCATTATGACTACATATCTCAATTTCATATTGTATGGACGGATAAAAACACTGACATCATACTTGATCAACCTTGGTTTAAGGATATGGGTACATTCATGTTAAACATAAAGAAACAAGTTTTGACATTTCCTTATAAAGGGAAGACGATCATGTTTCGAGACATAACAAGTAAATCAAATTCAATAAAATCTTCATTAGAAGACCTTAAGGATATTTCAGACTTGATGTTTTAAGATATGAAAAAACGATATCAAAGAAGCAAAAAGAGCTTGAAGAAGTCATTTGCAGCAAAGACAAAGAAATTTCGCGCCTCAGAGTTCACTAAGAAAAATTACTCAAACAAGTCAAGAAAGCTCAAGCATCAAAGAAGGAACTCAGAGAGCATTTATTAAAACAAGAAGAAGAAAATTTACGTTTAAAGAACCTTAACCAAACATTAGTAGAACAAATCAAGTGTTTAAAATACGAGAAGCATGAAGGCCAAAATTAAGTTGACTCAGAGAATGAAGAATGCTTACGTCTCAAAAATCATAATCATAATCTTCTCAAACAGATTAAAAAACTTACGGACGAAAATAAATCATTGATGAATAGGTTCAAAGCACTTGTCGCAAAGGAAGCATCAAAATCTCCAAATGTAAGAATCCAAACTGAAGAAACAAACATCAATATCACTAATCTCGTAGTTCAAGAAAATCCAAACCCTATTGAATTAAAAACGTACTCAAAGGTTGTCGTTCAAATAGAGGAGACACCAAATAAGGATTCAATAGTTAAATCAACAACAGCAATGCCTGATGGAAATCAGGAAACTGCCATAAAAACGTTTAAGGAATTTCAAACAAGAAAAATTCCTTATCTACATCTGAATCACAAGAGTAAACACCTTAATCAATCTACAAATCTATATCATGCAAAACATAAACAAACTTATGTTTCGAAGAATATTGAAGTGAGCTCAATCTGGTCATATGATAACTATTCACCACACATCTCCAAGGATCAAAAGATTCCCCAAAAGATTAATCTAGGATGTTCCAATCCATTTTCTGTACGACAATTTTGTGTATCACTCAGAACATCATATCGTCTTGTATCAACAAAGATAACAGCTCAGAACAAGAAGATATTCTAAACAGATGAGATCCGATTCTTCATCAGTAAGCTTTGAGGACAAAGCTTTTTGAAGGAGAAGGCAATGTTATGAACATAAATTATGTAAAAATAAATAAAAATAGATAATAAATAATAGTCATAATAATATAAATATAATAATAAACAAAAGTAAATTAACTAATGGTTAGTTAGTTAATAATGAAAAGGCATGTCTTAGAGACATGCCTGTTTGTGAAAGGGTACTTACCTAGCTATATATACAAGACCCTCATTCTCATTTGTACTCATCCTACATCAATTATTTTATTCAATATACAATTACAATTACTGTCCTACGATGCATGTCTTTGTTTACGAAGTATTTTAAATATTTCCGCTGCGTATACGACTTTTCATCATTACATCCACATTGTACACAATCTCTGATGAAATGACACAGAATATCTATGTGTTTCAACCTGTCATGAAACACAGGATTCTCAGAGAGCTTAATGAAATTATGATTATCACAGTAAACACCGGTCGCCTCCATCCTTTGCCAGAACAAACTTACTAGCAACTTCCGAAGCCATATATCTTCGTACGTGGTTGTGCTTGTTCCATATACTCTGCTTTTGTAGAGCTGTGTTACTGACTTTTGCTTCCTGCTACACCAAGAAACCATCTCTAATCTAATGCTAAAGCAGTACCCAGAGGTACTTTTCCTTTCCACTGAATTGTGTGCCCAATATGCATCTATGAATCTACATAGTCTGACATCATTCCCTGGGGTATATCTCAACTGATACTCAATTGTACCACACACATACTTTAAAATATGCCTCATTGAAACCCAATGTACCCTCTTCAACTCTACCATAAACTGACTAAGGATATTGACTACAAAGAAAATATCTGGCCTAGTGTTAACAAGATACATGAGAGAATCGATAAGTTGTCTATACAAGGTGGGGTCGACATCCTTTTCATCTGATGCATCTATCTTCTTCCAGTTGGTGATCATGGGTGTAGACATGGGTCTACAATCGTGCGTTTTGAATCTCTTCAGAATGTTTGTAGCATATCTTCCTTTCCCAAGGAAGATCTCCCCATCCTTCTGCCACACTTCAAATCCTAGGAAATAGTGCATCAACCTGAAATATTTCATATCAAATTATGTTGCCAAGTTCCTCTTGTAATCCTCTATGAGCCCTGATGATCCTGTCAAGAAGAGATCATCCACATACAATACTAGGATGAGTGACTCACCCTTTACCATCAAATAGTAAATATTGGGATATGCGCACTCGTGACAAATCCCATCTACTGCAAGTAGTTGTCGATCCGACCATACTGTGCCTTGGGAGCCTGCTTGAGCTTGTATAAAGATTTCTTCAATCTGCACACATGAGAGTGCCTCTCATGAGTTTCAAAGCCCTCTAGTTGTTCAATGTACACCTCTTCCTCTATCACCCTATTCAAAAATGTTGTCTTGACATCCATCTGGTGAATCTCCCATCCCATATTAGCTATTAGGGATATAACTAACCGAATAGAGGTGTATTTGGCAACTGGAGCGAAGGTCTCCTCATAATCTATCCCTTCTTTTTATGCATACCCCTTTGCCACAAACCTAGCCTTGTACTTCTCCACACTGCCATTTGTAGCGCACTTGATCTTGTATATCCATCAAGAACCTACCACTTACCTGTACTCAGGCCTCGACACCACCTCTTAAACATCATTTGTCATGATAGAGTTGTATTCTTCTACCATGGCATCTACACATACTTGATGTTGTGCGGGTTCTTGAAAGATGGAAGGTTCTGCAACCTGAGCTACCAATATTTGATATCTATCAGGTTGCATGTGCTCTCTTTTGCTCGTCCTAGGAGCTCCAACAAACTATTTTGCATCTCTCAATCTATGACGAACCTCTCTGTTGGCTTGACCACTACTAATTGGAGGTTCTACTAGCTCCTCCTCATCCTGCCCCTACTGCTCCATTTCATAAGATCACTGGATTTCCTGCTCCTGAGAAACTGTACTAGATCCCTATGACTATCCCACTGGTGCTCCCACTAGCTGCTCTCGTGGTTGTCCCTATTGCTAGACCAATGGAGCTCCGGTTGGCTGAATCTGATCGCCTCCAGGCATCTCACGAGATCTCTTGAAAGCTCGATCTTCCATGAACTTTACGTCGTCTTACTACAATCTTCCTATTTCTAGGAATGTAGATCCTATATGCCCTAGAGGTCTCGCTATACCCAACGAGAAACCCCTTCTCTACAGTCTAATCTAATTTAGTGTGCTTCTCATTTGACACGTGGCAATAAGCAATGCTGCCAAAGATCCTAAAGTGACTCGCTTCTGGCTTTCTTCCATGTGAAAACCCCTTCTGGCCTTTTCTTCCCCAATGCTCTATGAGGAGTCGTGTTTTGAATATACATTTTCGTGCTGCATGCTTCTTCCCATAGAAACTTGGGCAAATCCTAGTCATATAACATAGCTTTTGCAGCCCCAACTATGGTTCTGCTTTTCCACTCCACTACCCCATTACTATACGAAGCTATCCATTCTCTTCCTATGCCTTCCTTTGCGCAAAAATTGTGAAGTCTTTATCCATATATTCTCCACCATTTTTTTTTTAACATCATCGGTTGCTATATTACGTTTCAAAAAGAAAGAAGGAGATGAAGACTGCTCCCCTGTGGTACATAATTTCTCCTCGAGTGGTGCTAGGAGAGAAGGATTTACAACAACAGAATCCTCCAAGTTCCCGACACTTAGGCTTTGAAATAAAAGCTAAACTGAAATATATCCTGACAAATTGAAATGCTAAAACACAACATTTGCAGAACATTATCAATCAATATTGGAATGGTTGATATGCCTGACTATGATAAACGAAGAGAAGCCTGATATGCCTGATTGAAACGCCTGACTGATCTGCCCAAAAAATGAAGAAAAACCTGATATGCCTACTTGAAGTGCTTGGCTGTTCCGTGCCAAAAGGTAGATGAGGACAGATCCTGAGAAGAAGAGAGGCCCGAGGCTCGGTCTTGGAACGTAGCTCTTGAGGACGCTATTCTTTGAGCGTTGTAAATGGAATAAGTTTCCCGGAGGGAGGATCCTTGAGGGAGGGGTGTCCAAAGGTTCTAGAGGGAAGGAGGTTCTGATACAAGAGGTAAAAAATAGGTCCACGGGTTCCGAGCGATCAATGGAACAAAAAGGGAGGAAGGTGGGATTAAGGAAGAGAAGGGGCTCAGGATGGTGATCTCAGGGAATAAGGGAGAAATTGCAAGAGGGTAGAGGGGGTCTTGATGGAGAAACGGGGATGCAGGGGAGGGAAGGCCTGAGGGAAGAAATGGGAACGATTGCGTGACAGATTTCTCATGCAAATGGATTTTCTGAGTGCACCAGTTTCCTCTAAGTATCTTAGTCACAATGAGAGTTTTATGATTCTTCAATCCTTCCATCATGTCGGAACTTACAAACTTATTGCAAAGCTATTTGAGAAAAAAGCTATTCACAGTCATGGAAAATGATGGTAAGTCTCCACGCCGTTGCAAACTAGACAACCCAGTGGTCTGGCACATGCCTTATTGGCCTGTATGTCAGCAATTTTTTTTAAGCTGCGCAGAATATGATGGAAGCACAAATCTTTCATAAGGTGAGCTAGAATATGACAGCGGCTTAAAATCTGCTAGAGGAAAACATTGAGGGGGTCTCTCTTCTAGACCATTGAGCTAATAACCACTGCCGAGTCTCCAAAGATGAAGGCTGCATCTGTACTAAGCTTCCTACGCTGAATAAGTCCTTGGTATAGGGCCAGGGCTTCTGCCCTGTTGTTGGAAATGTGTCCAAGACCCCATTCATATGATAAAACAATGTCCCCATTAGCATTAAAGATCACTCCTCCAGCTCCTGCAGCCCCAAGATTCGACTTGGAAGCCCCGTCGAAAAAAATACAGTATTTGTTGCAATTTTGGATCCAAGTTGCAAACCCATTTTCTTTGAGTCTAATTTTCCAATTATGGGGGATAGTGTTTTGCCTGTTGCATGCTACCTATCTTCCTGTTGTTGTTTTTGTCCAATAAGTGTCCAATGAAGCTTCATTCTTCCATGCTGAGCTCAGTGATGTCTATATTCCTCTGATTCTTGGCTGATATGGTTTCAAGGGCGAGACCCCTTACTTTGTTGCAAAGGCTTCTAATATTCGAACCCTTGTCCTTAAAGATTTTTCGATTGCAAGCCAACCAAATATTCCATAACATGGTGTAAGAGAGAATATCCCAAACCCTCTTCACTATGCCATTCTTCCTTCGCTACCAAGGGTAATTCTTTTTCCACTTGTATAGAATTTCTCCTATGGTATTTTGGCTGCTCCACGGAATCTGATTGTTCTGAGACAGGTTTTCATAACATTCAATAGCAAAGGGGCAGTCAATAAAGAGGTGATGGATGGATTCCTCGGTAGCCAAGCAGTTGGGGCAGCGAGAGGGGCTGATGATACACGCCTTTGCAGATTTTCGACAGTAAGATTTTTTCCTTTAAGAAGAGTCCATGTAAAAAATTTGATTTTTGGAAGGGCCTCAGACTTCCAAACAACCTTCCAATGGTTCCAGATTGGCATGGGATGATTGTTGCTGCAGAGGAATTGGTGGGAAGCCTTAATGGTATATAAAGATCCAGAGGGGTCCCATCTAAACTCATCTAAAGTATTCTTTTTGACAGGGGCTATACTATGCAAATGAGATTGAAGGGCTGCCAAACTAACTTTGAGATCATTGGGTATAACAGGGAAGGACCATTCAGACCATAGTAGGGATGAAGGATCCCACTGTGAGATCTGATCCAAATGATGGATACCAGCGCTTTCAAAAAAAGAGAGGATGGGATTGACTCCTGCTTGCGTATTAATAGGTTGCTGTCCCATGATTTTGTCAGCTCCAATATTGATGCTTGCTCCTCCCTTGGGAATTTTGGAAGTATTTTGGGCAATTATAGGAATTGTGTTTTTGCATAAGCGCCAGATTTTGGTGGAGTATCTATTGGGGATGTCTTGATCGAGGATCTGATGCCTTGGAAAATTTAAATATTTAATTTCCAATACCCTTTTCCACCATGCAGGGAGGCCGGTTATGAGTCTCCAAACAATTTTGCCTCTAAAAGCTAAGTTAAGAAATCTGGGGGATCTGATGCCAAGACCACCTCGATCTTGGGGCTAAATTACTTGCTTCCAGCTGATCAAATTAAAATTATTTTTGTCATGTTTCCCTCCTTGCCACAAGAAATGGCGGAAGATGCCTTCCATTTTGTGGTGAAATGAGGCAGGGGCTTGAAGAAGAGTGAATTGGTATAAAGGCAAAGAGGATATACCGGATTTGAGAAGGGTGAGACGACCAGCTGGGTTAATCCATATGGAGCCCCACTACTAGACTTTCATTTTCATATTATCGATTATGGTGTTCCAGACTCTTGCCCTCAAGGGCCCTGCGCTTACAAGAATGCCCAAATATGAAAAATGAGTCCAGTCATAGTTACATGAGACCCCAAATGTTGCAGCAATATTATGTAGGACCTGCACTGTTGTATTCCAACCATAAATACAACTTTTTTGTTGATTAACCAGACCACCAGAGTAATCCATGAATTTATCCAAAAGGACTTTAAAACGCTTGGCTATTGTGATAGAAGCCCCTCCAATAAGCAAGGTGTCATCTGCAAATTGCGAGTGATTTATATTCTTGACTCCATTCCCAAATTTTATTCCTGTTATGAGGCCAACCCTCTGGTGGAAATCCAACGCTTTTCTAAATGATTCAGCCATCAGAATAAAAAGATAAGGTGAGAGAGGGCAACCTTGTCTTAGACCATGGGAGGATTGGAAAGCATCACCTGGTCTGCCATTTACGAGAGGGGTGATCCAAAGCCCGGTGATGCAGGCTTTGATGAGGTTAAGAAAGCCTGCATCAAATCCCATCCTCTTTAAGATGACGAAGAGAAAAGAGTGTCTCACTCTATCAAAAGCGTTGGCCAAATCAAGTTTGAGAACAAATCCTTTCTCATTCCTGGACTGGCTCGAATGAATGGCTTCTTGTACTAGGAGAATGGAGTCAGATATATGTCTATTTGCTAAGAACCCCCCTTGATTTTCAGAAATGAGGAATGGGAGAAAGGGTTTGAGGTGGAGGCAATGACTTTGGACAGGATTTTGTAGGATGAATTACAAAGGGATATAGGACGGAATCGAGCAAATGAAGATGACCAGTTTTCTTTGGGTATGAGGGCTAGATGAGTGGCGTTGGTGTACCTGCCTATTTTGCACTTTTGCTGAACCCATTTTAACATTTTCATCAGATATTTTTTTATGATTCCCCAGAATGTTTGATAGAAACATATGGGAAAGCCATCAGGACCTGGGGCTTTGTCAGGCTGAAGAGCCCATACCAATCTGCTGACTTCTTCCTCATCGATCTCTTTAATTAAGCTGTCATTTATTTGTTTGCTTATCCCTGCAGGTAGATGTTGTAATAGCTCAGTATAGTCTACCTGTTCTTTGGTTTCTGTTAGGAGGTCTCGAAAATGTTCTATTGTTGTCCTTCGGATGACGTCCTGATTTACTTTCCTATTGCCTTCAGCATCTATAATGGAGCTTACATTGTTCCTTATCTTTATGTCTGTTGTTTGTTTATGAAAAAAGGCTGAGTTCCTGTCTCCTCCCTATAGCCATAGTTGCCTCGATTTGAGCCTCCATTTTAATTCCTCTGCTCTTTTAACCCGACACAATTGTGAATAGAGGTCGCTTTCCTGTTGTTTGCTTTCTTGGGAAAGGCCAAACTCCTCTATCGCTCTTTGTGTGCTGTTAAGATTGTTTTTAAGCTCCTTTTTTTCCTTTTCAGGTTCTTTATAGCTTGTTTTGGCCCATTCTTTAATTGCCTATTTGGTTTTTTTTTTAATTTGGACTCCCAGATGAATTCAGGGGACCCTTCAACGTGCTGACTCCAGGTACTAAGAACAATTTCTGCCACTGCTGGTATGTCGTTCCAAAGGGAGCTATACCTGAAGGGGATAGGCCCAAGATTGCTATGATTTTCCAGCATGAGTGTGATAGGGAAATGATCTGGGGCAGGGCATGACAAAACGCTGGCGTATCCAACAGAAAATGTGGAAAGTAGCGAAACATTGATTAGAATTCTATCTAATCTCTCCATAATATTACCTGCACCAATCTTGCGATTACTCCATGTGTATCGTCGATTTTTTGGTACAATGTCCATAAGTTCGTATTCTTGCATGATGTTTTCCAGATGGGTTCTGTAGGGGTCAAAAGTGAAACTACCGCCTCTCTTTTCATTGGCATGGAGGATAAGATTGAAATCGCCTCCCAAAATAATGTTGGAGCTTCCTTCTTCATCAATGTTGGCCTTTAGATCGTGCCAACAACAATCCTTATCTCTGAAATGGTTGGGCACATAAATGTTGTATATGGTTACAGTTTGCCTATCTTCTTTGTTTTCCAAAACTGTTTTGATCCAGTGTTGATTGATGATTTCCGAATTACAGTTCCATATGTTTTGGTTCCAAATAGTGGCTATTCCTGCTAAAGCTCCTCTTGCTTCACTGATGCTTCCTTTAAACTGTCTCTACTATTCTATAATACCATTCATTTCCCGCTGAGCTTGCTTTGTTTCTTGCAGCAAAATAATTCCAGGTTTCTCATGATGTATGAGATCTCTGAGGGCAACGATCTTGGAGGGGTGCCCAAATCCCCTGCTGTTCCAAGACAGGATTTTTATCATTGCAATTGTGGTGCTCGGGGTGGTGCTCGCCCCCCTTGTTCCTTGTTATCTGATTCTTTGTCATGTTGACCCAGGATGAAAGAATATGGGTGTCTCAGTTCCCATAGCTATATCTTTCTGTGCGTTCTCATCCTGATGTTGCTTGGCAAATTTCCTACTTGGGCCAGGTTTCTTATAGGTATCACTAGATCCTCCATGGTCTTTGGAAGAGCTCCTGGTGATTCTGTTTATGGGAGGATCCAGAGGGGGCTGAGAGGAGATGATCAAGGGCAAGGTGGATTTGGAAGATCTTTGGGGGAGGCTTTCAAGAGAGGGAGGATCTTGAGGGTGGCTTTCAGGGAGAGTAAGAAGAGAGAAGGGGTTAGATGAAGGGGGCGGAGGAGGGGAGCGGGGGGGAGATTTGGAGGGTGCAGGAGAAGAGGGGGAGGGATGACCTGCTTCAGAGGCCAATGGATCTGCTTCAGGGGTAGCTTTAAGCAGGGAGCGCGATTTCTTTTTTTTAACCACTTCCCATTGTTCCTCTTGTGGACCGTTTTCTACATTAATAAGCTTAGTACATCGGTTTGCAAAGTGGCCGTACTCGTGACATACCTTGCACTTGAACGGGATCTGCTCGTAATCCAGCTGCTGAATATGGCTCTAATCATCCACTTTGAGCTTGATGGCTTCAGGGAGGCCTTTGCTGAGGTCCACTTCAACACAAATCCAGGCACAAGCTTGCAAGTTGTCTTTTGGCTCGCTTCCGTCAACATATTTGCCAACTGCATTCCCAATGGCTCGAACCGAATCATCCCCCCAGTAGTGAAGGGGGAGATGGGGGAGTCGGACCCAAACCTAAACAGTACTGGGGACATCGAGCTCAGGATCAAAATCAGGGGTCCATTTGTTGAGATAAAAGCCCCTGGAATCCATGAAATAGGGCCCATTTCTGAAAATTAAATCCTTGTCTTCTTTGGATTCAAAATGAAATGTGAAGTACCCTTTCTCGCAGAATCTGATGGATATTTTCCCTTGTATCTTATCAGACCAATTTCTCTCAACCCATCTCTGGACGGTTTTCGGAGAGGGCCAGAGGCCCGTGAACTGACCAATGAGTCCTTTTTCTGCCAGCGACAAATTGGCCAAGCGAGGTAGGGCAGGAGGCAAAAGAACTTCTTGAAGGTCGTCTAGCTTCTTGACAAATTTTGAAACAACAGGTCTAGGGCACTGAGGAGGCAATGATTTCACTAAGTTGGAGAATTCCTGTTGAATGTCGACCCCCTCCGGTGGAGCCTCCAGAGGGGCCATGAGCGATAGTCGACAACCCCAAACGGTTGTGCAGCAGGGAACCCTAGGCAGGCACGCAACAGCCCGTTCGCATCTACAAGAAGCTTTTGAAAGATCGTTAAAATGTAGATTGTGCCCACATATTCCATCAAATTCCACTATCCCTCAATCATCACAAGTCACGATCTAAACATACATACAAGGCATCCATATATTCTCCATTATTAGAGAGAAGCACCTTGATTTTCTTCCCTATCGCATTCTCCATGAGAGCCTTAAATTCTCTGAAACGATCACAGACCTCATCTTTGGTCTTCAAGAAGTAGATCCAGGTTTTTTTGGAATGGTCATCAATAAAAGTGATGAAATATTCGACACCAATGAGAGCTCTAGTGGACATCGGGCCACAAATATCTGAATGTATAAGTGCTAACACGCCATTTTCTCTGTTGTCACTTCTTGGGAATGTTTCCTTAACATACTTCCCAAGTACGCATCCTCTACACACACCATTGCATTATGTGCCAAGTTTTGGGGCCCCTGTTACTATTTCCCTAAGCATCTTGAGTGCTCCATGGTGTAAATGTCCCATTCTCCTATGCCATAACTCATTCAGTACATTCCCACTACTATTTTCACTGCCAATTAGTACCATTGGAGAGTCAAGCTGCAATTTGTATAATCTGTTGCTTCAAACTCCAATCTGTCTTACCCTCTTCCAGCTTAAGTTTTTGACAAACACTTTCTTCCCTACGAAGTGGATATCATATCCCTTAACCTGTAGTTTGGATATTGAAATCAGGTTCATACCCAATCTTGGCACATGCAACACATTTGTAGTGTTGATGCTCACTCTTGGATCTCTCTGAAATATTGAAAATCGATGGTACCTCTCCCTACAGGAGTACACTTCATTGTGTTTCCCATCATAATCTAGAAGTCCACCTACTCCTTGTAGCTAGAGAAATATTCTCTAACCCCTGTTATATGATTTGATGCTCTACTGTCTATATGACATACATCATGTAAATTTGATCCTAACAAGCAAGCAAGTTTGTCCTCCAACCTGGAAGGTAAATTTGAAGCATCCTGAATCTCAATTTTGTCCATGGTCATACTGAAGAATTTTACTGTGTGTTATTCCTCTTTCCATCTAACATTGATTTTGCAACTCCAAATTGCTGCAAAAACCTCTACATTCAACCAAGGAATCTGCTCAGGGAAAAAACTGAGTTGTTGTTGCTTCCTCTGTCTGTTGGAATCACTCAATCTAGAAAGTCAAATTTTTTTGCCACTTTGCACTGAAAAATCAAACTTCCCCAAACAACTCAGCCTACCTGGCAATGGACTGCATTTACCTCTAAGAATTTTGACCTACTACTCCCTCTGAGCAGTGAAATTCTTTCCTCTTTTTCTGAGCTTCCATGTTGATCTCTCACGCTCTGATACCATGTGAAAATTTCATCTATTGTAGTAACTATAGATTATTCCTCAATTTGCTAATTTAATTTAACAATTTATTTGCGCATACAAACAATGAATAATTATCTACTGCAATTTTAACCATAAAAATACTAAAGAAAATAAAATACTGGAAACTGAGAAATTCTAACACACACGCAAAAAATTTAACATGATTGTTTTTGGACAATTGTCCCCGGAAAAATCCAACTTGGGAAAATTGGTGTAGTAGGTGAGGGTTTTATTATTATTCTTTAGCAGCAATTATGAGTACAATAATTTAGATGCTCTACTGGCAATCTAATATGAGGAAAAATACTTACAAAATTACTGTGACAATTTTCTCTCATCCCACAACTAATTTATGCCCCCAAAACTACCTCCCTAGCCACATGCAGAACCTTCTGCATCAACCTCTGCGCAGAGCCTTATGAAATTTCGGCCTACCTTTCACTGCCTCTCCCGACACTGGAATACTTCCTCTTGAAATGTTGTTGACCTCCTCTACCACCTACTACTCACCCTCTAGCTCTATCTTCTCTGTTGAGTCTCTGCTATTGAGAAAATCGAAACTCCTTGGGGAACTGAGTATTTGCACTGGTGTATTCTCCATCACCACATTGATCCCTTCTTATATCTTCCTGTTGGGACACCAACGACCAATATTAAATCTTAATCGATGGCTCAGATCATTTCTGGATTGATCCATGTGAGCTTCTAGGGAATTCTCACCTTGACTTAACTTATTATGATTAATTAACTAGTTTTCCTAAATTTAGACTTAGGAAACATTATAAAAATTGGTTAATAATCTAATTAAGTCATCTCTAGTTGAAATTTCTAGAAATGATTTCTGGGTTTTGGAGATCTCATGTATTCTAGCCTCTCCACCAAATTTTGTGGCTAGAATACATCCAATGTTATAGACACTAACACATATTTAGTTCTTGCTCTTGTTGGAATATCCTATGACCTATAGCCCCATTGAATTTATCTCTTTTTCAGTTAGTTTATTTTTTAACCCTTTTAAGTTATGCTCAACCAATCTTTTTGAGAATTCATGAGCACTAGGCAAAACAACCTGCTCCTTTCTCCAAATAGCCAACAACTTTCACTGTTGTCGCTTGCAAATGGCATTTTCAAGGAAAACATTTTGGAAAGATCACAATTATAAGAATGTTGGCTAAATATCCTACAATTCAATATATTCCTCAAGGGAGCTACAAATATTGAAGAGAGAAAGCAAAATCTATGAGATTCTAATGACATAGAAATGTCATCTCGATTAGAATAGTGTATTTACTTTTTTAAGGAAGAAATGTTAATGATTGAATCTTGACTAAAAGGTATACACCATGTTTACATTGCTAAAGATGCATCTACAGGAACTAGATCAACTTAATTCTAAAAACCAACAAAATGTGTAGACTTTACCATACTCTCCTCAACGAGGAAGATGTTTATTGTTGATGGTTGGGAGTTTCCTACATATTCAGGAAATTATAAGACATATCCATATACTAATTTAGACAATATCCTCAATTGAGAATAAACTCCAATATATATCGGCCCTCCTTGGTTTCACTAGCAACACCAACTTCGTGGGGTACTTTCACTCACATTCTCAATCTTGCTTGTATTTCAAGCCCTATGTAGGGTATTGAGCTCCCACAAAATAAAATAAGCCCTTCTCAATTACTTGGTCACTCTAATGTGAATCAACCCATGCAATCAAACTCATTCCCCAAGAAACTTTTACTATCAATTTGCACTGTTGGTGCTAGGTCTTTCTTTTATTTAGTACGACCCTCTCCCGTGATAGGATTTTTTTCTTTTTTAGTGCGACCCTCTTTCATGATAGGGTTTCAACCTCCAAGAATCCACTATGCAACTCATTCAGGAGCCCTTGGCTTCTATGAAATTAGTCCTATTATAATTTCAACCTCAGTTGCCCAAAGAAACTTGAGCTTCACCTCATACAGATAAACCCCGTTAAGCTAGCAGGACGCATAGCTCTAATAACACTGTAATATTCCTTTTTGAATTATTTTATAATTTTCCCCAAATTTCCTCAGAAAAATTTTAGAAATAATTTTGTTGTAAAATTTATTTAAATTCAACGGAAAAATTATGGAGAATCCACACAAGAAAAATAAGAACTATTAATTGTAAATTGCAAATGAAATTCCATAGCAAATTCTAGCCAATTTTTATAGATAATTTCTAGGGAAATTTACACAAATTATTAGCAGAACCTATTAGCAAAATTTGGTTGGTTCCCCTTAAATCAACTCAGCCTCCTTAAAGATATTTTGCTGCCCCCAATTAACTCAACCTCCTTCAAGATATTTCGCTACCCCCAATTAACTTGGCCTCTATAATGTAATTTCTCTCGCTAGAATAATCTTGGTCCATTGGAGATACAACAATCTCCTAAACCCTGGATTCTGACAATTCTCGGTCTTCCTTCTTTGTTAAGTGCCAAGGAGGAATCTCATTGGTCCCTTCAAATGAATATCTAGGGTGTGCCTTGCAACACCGAAACTGGTTTTATCCCCAAGGAGGATAGTTTCACCCCCGAAGAAGATCCACACTCAAGGTTACAAACCCTCATACAAAGCTCTATGAGCCCACGAATCAATTTACCAAAACATCCGACCATATCCCCAATTGAGCTCTTGCTTCTCTTTTTATTATGATGGCTTATTAGAATACCATGGCCATTACCATGGGTCGCCTAAATACCATGGGTCACATTTTCCTTCATTAGATAAAGTGACTTTTTTTAATATTATTTTTTTAGTCACCTTAATTAATTAATTCCTCCCTTGAGTCTCCCCAACTTATTTCAATATGTAGCTTATGGGAATGTCTAGGCTACTGAGATGGTCTTTATTGCCCATGTCCAAAAAAAGGGACATTACACTCTGTGTGTGACAAGACACAAAGCCCTCGAGATAATAAAACTCTCTTTCGAAGTGGTTCAGAACGCTCAATTGATTTACCTACAAAACCAAAACAAATAAGTGAAGAACCCTAGTTGTGTGTTTCTACATTAGCTCCTCAATGGCAGAGAACATTAGTTTTAGGATAAATCTAACAATTAGAAAAATTGGATTAAATTAAAACATTTAATATTCAATGGAAATAACAAGAAGAATGATATTAACAATAGCCCCTCCACAATTATACAAAAGAAAAAATGTTTGCAAAATGGATGAACTCTTTTTATTAGATAACACTTGTCTCAAGTGAACAACAACAATTACAATTGAGGAAAGCATAGCCTTGTGTAGAAATATTTCTAATGGCTAGTTAATGGCTAGTTGACTCTCCACATTAAAAATATTGCTAGTCTTTCACAATATGGAACTTAACAATTTTTTGAAATTATTACAAAAATATTAGATAATTCCCCAAGGGGGTCAAATTTGTCCAAGAATCCCAAAAGAGGCCATGAATTCCAATTGAAAATGGCCTTTAATGGTCAAAAAGTGAATTAGCACCAAGATTCCCCTAACGTCCAATTTCCTTGGTCCATGAATGATTCGATTTTTCCACATAATAGAATGCAAATTGACTAGATGAAGTTGACTTCATCCTTTAGGGAGGAATTGGTTGCAACAACCAGTTGATAGTCCATCTTCTAGCTTCTCGGTCCAAGGCAAGTATAACATCTAGTTTAATTCCTTTCCAATGGCTTCCTTTTGATCCCAATGGCTTAATGGACCTTGACTTAGCATTATTAATTTGACCTAGGCCCACTAAGGTAGATATCCAATGTTTTTTCCCTCCTGGAAAATTTGAAACCTGGGTTTTGCTTCTCTGGTCATGATCTATAATGGGTTTGTCTTTGTGTTTTCTCATCCTCTATAGCATTGTCACATAATCACTAGGTTGCCACATTATACTACCCCTACGCATGATATCCAACGTCCTGGATGATCTTAAAATTTAGAATATAGGGTTTTCTTCGTCTCGTTGTATTGATCATTTTTGACATAATGCATGCAATAAAATTCCCAACACTGTCTAAAAATCCACCTGTTATAATCCATTTATTATTGATCAAGTTTGACCAAGTCTGATTGAGCCATAACTTTTCACCAAATGTTCTAATTGGAAAATTTCCATGTGACATGGTATCATCGAGTCCTACTTTACAATATGAGTCGGGGTTGAATTTTTTACCACCTTGACCATTTTGCATTGGGAAGTGGAGGCATGAATGTTGACACAAGAGATTGTTATGCTATGAAAGTTGTCATGAGTAATATTGCCCCAAGGCCAAGGTCACCTACAAACTCTATAAACACTAACCATGTGGAAGGACATAGGTGCACCCATGCAGGCTGGACCAACCCATACACTAGAGATCACCCCTAGAGAAAGCAAGGCTACCAAAAAACCAAGGTACTCCCAAGGTCCTCCTAGCCCAGTTAGGGGCGAGATCGCCAAGATGAAGCTTTCAAGGGACAGGGCATGGTCCGACCAATCACAATGAATACAGACTCAAATTGACAAGAAAAAAGTTTAAGAGACCTAATACAAAGCCTCACATTGTTTTTAAAAGGCTTTGACTTGTGACATTTGGCTTACAGTGGTGGTGAATGATGTGACTAAAAATGTTTATGTATGCCCATTGACAGAGGGGTAATAGTACCCACAATACTAGGAGTTTTCTATATAATTAAAGAAAGCTATGATGTGATATCTATGAAAACTTATAATCCACATTAGAATGTTCACACCATGTGAGGCAAAGAATGTAAACTAAACTAGTGTATTATTATGCACTTCAAGTGTAGCCATTAATGGTGGGATAGAACTTTGAGAGGCGAAGGTTGTGGAAACATTTAAGGTGGTGCTTGAGCATGCCTATATTTTTGCATTGCTTCAAAAGCAACTACCTAAGTTTATTTGGCCTCTCAAGAATTTAATAAATTTGAAGTATTGTTGACTATAATGTGTGTCATTTATGGTATTGTAGTTTGTTGCTCATCTTGATAGATATTCCAATATTTCATCTATTTTTATGGGTAGAAATGGCCCTAAAAGAAAATATTATTATTAGATTTTCTTTTAAGAGAGGTTGTATTGATATCCAATTACTAAAAAATGGTTACTTTTATTCTATGGATGTTCTAACAATTGGCGGTTGAATGAAGTAGCTGGTTGCACAAGCAAGCGACAAATTCAAGTGTTTTAATGCACCATTGGAACCATGACTTTGTGATCGTAGGACACAAGCACATCTTTGATTGAAAAATGAAAAGAATTTACTAGAAGTGAAAACAAGAGATTAACACTTCACACATTTGGCTTCCAAAGGACATAAGTCTCATGTAGGACATGTTACCACCATTTTAATGAGGGTATTTTTGAAATTTTTTCTCCAGTTTTCCAACACCATTTTTAGTAACGCAAATTGATGGCATGGCTGATTTTTGGCCACATTCATTTTTCCAAGGCATGATAAAGTTCCCAAGGTGCTTGACTGTAATGTCCCCAATTTTTGGATTGCCTTGTGGTGAGATTAGGAGGGATTTCCAAAGCTCATGTCAACTAGGTCACAAGAACAAGATTACGTTATTGGTGGGCCCACAGGGTTTTGAGGACTTTTATGGGGGTCGACTAGGATTTCTTTCCATTTTTCATCGTCAGGATTAGTTCTGCACAGCTCAATATTGGTTATGCTATATTCTAACAATTTCCATAAAACATGGTTATTAACGGGCATATATAATTAATTACGCTTAAGGTTTTGTTTCGGGTTGATTACTTGGAGAAACACCTTAGTGTAATAGCTCATTGGAATCAGGACATAATGATAAAAAGGGGCTTTGGGGGCCAGTGTGATCATGGTCTCAATTTAAGCATTTTCTGGAGATAAAAGTGACTTTAATTTGTAATAAAAAGTCCCTTATTAAATAAAAGGAGAATAAGTGTTTTTATCTAAAGGGAAAATAAAAAGGGGGGAAAAGTCACTTGGAAAATAGGAGGAAAATGCACAAGTGACTTATTAATAAAATAATAAAAGGAGATTTCTAGAAGTTTGGAGAAGATCCAACAAAATTTTATAAAAAGGGAGAGAAGGTCATTTCTCATTCATTTTGGTTTATGATTATTTCTTGGTGTTTGGTTTGGGAGCTCGTGCCAATTTCTCTCGAGGGTTTCAGGCAAGACTCTCAAACTAGTTTCAGTGGACATCCATTGCCACCCTAGTTGATAAACATCCAATTTCGGTGGAAATCATTACCACCCTCGTTGGAATTGCAGGGATCATATTTCCATTTTGCTCAAATTGTAGGTTAATTTGCAGCTATCTCTCAAGGAGCCAAATTTATATATATTTTTCGAAGATCAATTTGTTGTTGTTGGGATCAAATTTTTTAAGAAGGCCAAGTTTATCTCTTGTTATTATCTTCAGTGGGTCGAATTCATCTCAACTGTTGGGCCAAGTTTCAGTAGCTATTCAAAAGGCCAAGTTTGTTTTCAAATATTATTTACTAAAGTTGTGTTATTTGTTGGGGTTCTATCCATTTTGCTTGAGATCTTACTATTATTGTTGGGACCGAGTTGATATTCATGTGCCAGAGATTATATTGTTGTTCATTTGTCGAAGATCATATTATTATTGTTGGTGCCAAGTTGATATTCATCTGTCGAAGATTATATTGTTGTTCATTTGTCGTAGATCATATTATTATTGCTAGGTATGAACAATTATTTATTTTCTAGAGAACAAATCTTGATTGTTGGGGTCGAATTGTTTGGGTATTTGGAGGCCGAACTATTACATTCCTTGGAGGTTGTATTCCCAGTGCAAAGGAGAGCCAAATTTGTCACTTATTGGAGGCAAAATTCTTTCTAAGATATTTGTTGAAGATTAATTTAATTGCAAGAGGCCAAGATTATTCTTTGAGAGGTCAATTACACTAGAAAGACGAGATTATTTTCATAAGTGCCAAGTTATTCAGGATGGTCGAGTTCTCATATTTGCCAGGCCATGTTTCTTTGAGGGTTAAATCCATTTTTTGTGGGTCTATATTATCTTTTCAAAGGGATGAGTTGGTCTATCCAGTTTTCGGGATACATCATAGGTTTCCAATTTCTCATTTGCATGTAAACCCTCCACTTGAGTTAATAAAATTATTGGTTGTGCCCCTGAAAAGATTTTGCTTTTTGTTTTTATTCCTATGTTCGCAAACTGTTTGGCAAAATGTTTATTGACAAGTGTTTGACAAAAGTGTTGTTTTTCCACGGTACTGGAATCTAGGTTAGGGTCTTAGAATCACTGACACTACCAATCCAAATACCACAACAAACTACTTTGCACAATGGAATATAAACAACAATAAATCAACACGTGCACAAATATAGACAACTTTTTACAAATTTTAATAACCTAATTTCTTTGTATTAACAACTTTAATAAAACATTCTAGGGCTCTTGTAGCAAGGATAATGGCCCTCATACATCCACTGATACAAGAATAGAAGAACAAGATACAATGATCGTCTAGCTGATGTAGAGCTCAATCATAGTTGCCTTGATTGTACCCTGAACACAACTATTGGTCCTTCTGCTCCCAATCTGCAGCTCCTGTCTCTATCAACTCACTCCCTTAGATCACAGAACATGGCTTCTCCAACTTCTCTTAGGCTGATCATTAGTCCTTCAACGCATCAATACATAGAGACTCTTGTTGAGTTGGTCACAACTATGTTTGTGAACAACTCTCAACTGCCCACTAATGCTCCTCAGCTCCTTTGGGACTTCTTCCCTCTAATGTCTTCATGCGTTGCTCCAATGAAGACAAACTTCGGGCTGGAGGTCTGCCACTATCACTACAAGATGTCCTTCTCCAACAATGAACATGGGTTGACTCTCTTAGTTGTCCTTTGTCCTTCAAGGTGTCAACACTAGAGCCTCCAACCTTCGCCCTCCTTACAATTGTCAATTCCCTTCTTGGAAATTGACCTAGGTCTACTTTGAGCACCTACTTGTTTCCCTCCAACAACCTCAACATTCCCTATACAATTTTTCCAACTTGGACAACTATCCTCTAGCAAAACTTCATCAACAAAAGGAGACACACACCTTATCTCTTCTCCCTTTGTCCTTGGCAATGTTACCCACCACCAGTGGGTGATCCCTATAGGAGAATTTTTCTCCTATATTTGTTTTCTGCTGGGAGCCAACAATCCCTTGTAGCCACCAGATAGCTCGATGTGCCACCATTCTTTGCCACCTGAGCCAACCATTATTTGCCCTTGCCCATATGTTATGATCGTATGTTTGAAGGTAGGCCTTCCAACTCCAAAAGTATGGATTTTCATCATGTAATTGGGTGTTTATGCTTTCTTTTCTTAGACAAATTTGGACATGGATTAGTGGGGGGGATTCGGAAAAAAGAATGGGCTTGGATTGTATTGTTGTTCCCTTGTCCCAAACTTGGTGATTAATTTTGTATCCTTGTCCCGTGGTGTTATAGACATTTTTGGGCACTTCAACCCCAATCATAAATGCCCATAAACTGAGGGCTCCTAAGTCCCTAAAAGTGTTGCTTCACTGTCTAAAGGAACAAGGTCAGCTGATTACATCATCTCCCAGAAGTTCTCCACTGAAAACTGCTCATAAATGATCAAAACTAGACCATACTGAAAACCCAGTGCAGAGGGTGTGATGTATATCACCTTCCCAGTGTATAGGGTGCGACGCATACTGAATGGCTCCTCTGTAGGGTGCGATGGTCGGGAATGGACAAATGGCAGGGACAAAATGCGAGGTGGAAGATCATGGAATCTTCCAGAAGCTTCCCCTTTGACACTTGCCTCTCTGTTTTCGACCAGGGATGAGTAAGAGATCATCATTTTCCAAGTAGAAGCAGGAACTATCAGAAAGAGGACACTAATCAAGATCCTAGAACATGACTCACCTCCCTATAATCATCTATATATGGATCCCTCATCACAGAGATCCAGGGGCTGGAATTTTGTATCTTATAGAGAAGTGTTGTTGGTTTTCTGGTGTATATTCATAGTG
>APFE031388915.1:43223-55597 GCA_000404065.3 Pinus taeda | reverse complement strand
TTAAAAGGATATTACCATCATTCCTTAGGCTTGAAATATCGTTCTCTAAACTATTGTAAGGGTTAGTTTTATCTAGATTCTTCTTCTTATAGGAGTTAGAATTAATGGGGGGGAAATAACATATTGCTATGGAGGACTTTTTATTATTAATGTCACTGATCTCTATCCAGCTAAATTGGTTGTAAGGGTCGTTTTTATAAAGTCTAACATAGGGGGAGATGTTCTTCTTAATGTAACAAGCTATTCCCCCAATGCCTTTACGGGAGGATCGCTTGTTCCATGTAGACCATAGCATAAAGCCATCTATGTTAGGGACCTTAGATTCTTCATGCTCCCAAGTTTCAACAAGCAAAATAATATCAACATCATTTGAGATCTTCATTAAGGTAGATAATGAAGACGTATGTGGGAAGATAATGATTTTTTTAATATTATAATGGTCTTTTTTTTTTTGCTAGAGTTGGGGGAGTTATTTCTCTGATCAATTATCAAAATTTATTTGTGCGTGCTAAGATTGGGTTGGAGTTAATAAAATTGCACTCATGGGCATGTCACTCTAGCAATAAAGATGATTGAAGTCATAACATTTAGTTTTGGTGTTAAGGATGACAAGAGGGCAGGCTTCAATCCACTTATGTTTGCTCCAAGCGTGCAATGTAAGCCTTGTATGTTTAACTACTACCTTTAGATGCCCTCATGAAAACTTCAGGGATTATATTCTCTCATGGGAATTAAAATTTGGTCACCAGGGAAAAAGTCCTCCTTTCTCTTACATCTACTCTATCTTACATCCTTTCACATTCACATTTTCTTCTTACACCCTGATATGAACACAAAAATGGAAATGCAAAAATCAGTCATAAACAAGAAGGAAAACCTAATAGTATGTATTGAACTAATCAAGGAAAATTGTCACATTGTACTCGCTATATTGTGTTATGTTGTTTTAGAAGTATAAAATTGCCGGAGATAGATATGACAAGATAGTGGTATTGATTTCCAATGAACAACTATAATTCGTAGGTCAATGGGACTCAAAAGTAAATCTTGTATAGGTACATAATGGGAGTGTTAAATAAATTCTTGTTGTTATTCTATGAAAAGGGAAAAAAATATGTAGCCAAATGTACAAAATCGATGTAAAAATACAATGATAAATATGAAGAGTAGTAAGGACAATTTTGAGGACGGAAGTTTATTTTAAAGTGTAGAAACCTTGGGGAATCAAACTAGTCCATAAGCTACAAATAGTAACATTTTTGGCAATATTTCTATAAAATTATAAAATTTTCTAAAGATTTTATATAGTTTCTATAAAATTTGGCAATTTCAAGGTAAACTAATTTTATCTTGTAGAATCTAAGCAAAACATTTTTTTTTAAATGAAACCTAGCAAATAATTTTTGAGAAAAAAGCATGGAAATGTATCCCTATGTGTGAAATTTAGCCCCTAAAATTTTCCCTAAAGAGCATATGCCAATGTGTGGTGGAACTAGAGGTAGAGGCTAAATGATGGAAGATAGCATAAAGCTTCACAATTGAATCATTAATCATCATGAACTATTTTATAGTGTCAATTGAAGAATACCCATGGCCAAGGGGGTCTAGCTATGTAATCCTTGAAGAAGCCCTAAGACATACAAGTTTATGGCTCCTAACATCTAAGCCTAGGGGGAGGAGTCTCTAAATGGAAGATTGGTTGCTTCGATGAACATGGAAAGTACTTTGTGTCGAGTGACTCCAACTCTATGACCTCCTAGAGTTGGTTTACCTTTTGTTCTCATGGTTTTTGTTCTACAACCTAGAATAAGAGTGCCTCAAAAGCATCATGGAGGTTGGTCAATACATTGGGGGGAGTTGGAGGGGAGTAGTTGATAGGATACTTAAGGCATCATTAGTTTTATATCAAAAGTGATGTTGGCATTTGGATTTTTTGTTGTTGTTGCAAGAAATCATAATAAGGAAGAAAGAGGTGATTCTCCAAATGGGCTTTGTCTAGGGAGGTCCATGTAGGTATTGTGGCCTATGTAGGAAAAATTCCCATGTGAAAAGAGCTAGGCTTCTCTAATCTTGATATAAAACAAAGTGGAGAGGAAAACTCCCAAGCCCTAGTAAAGGAATCAAAATCTCTCTTTGATTTCATAATACACATGACATCTAAAGTTGAGATGCTCTTTTGATTTGGTCTCCTGCAAATGCCATAGTTGGAAAGGCCTCTCAAAGCATGGGATGTGGTCATCTATTTAAATCGGAAGTTGATGGGATCCTACTCTATAATAACCAATGAATCCCTAAATTCATGAATCAAGTGTATGTACATATATAGGCCTAAGAATAAGTCATCCCCTTTATTGCATAAAGTTCTTGGAATAAAATTACATCTCAGTTCTACGACCATCAAGGGGGTGATCTAAGTGACTTAGATGTACAACATATAGATATCTTCTTTGATCACCCAATTTATGTCCTATTTATTTAGTGGAAGGTGGCTTGAGGAATCTAAATATTACTTGAAAGGGGAATTCAATAAGGAGAAACAAGTAGCAACTAAAGTAATAAGTAGGCTTTTGAAAACCAATAACAAGTTCATCCTAGGGAATATGAAGGAAGTTTCCTCTAAAGAACAAAGACCTAAGAAAGGATATTGATCTAGAATGTGAGTAAATTCTCCTAGAGTTTAGATTTTTTGAAGGAATGAGATGAATCTAAATATCACCTCAAGGTACAAAGGATATTCCTTGAACTCTTTATTGACATTGAGAAATTGTATGTTTGCAATAGAGGATGTGTTTTGGAAAAAGGTCTAGCTCTATTTGTTGAACATTAGAAAAATACATCCCTAGACCTCTTAACCATAAAGGACAATGGAGCATGAAAGGGGTTGATGATGATGTCCAAGAGGTGCATTTTTAATGAGATATCTTGGAACTGAATCTACTAGCTTGATTTATTAAGTAGGGATATGGAACCATATACCTTATTAAGTGAATATTATAAAGTTTGTATTAAATTGAATCAAATCCCTAATAAATAAACTCTGAAATATATATAGGTTGAGGTGTTCTTCATCTCTTCCTATTGAAAATGAAAGTGGAAATTTGAGAGAGCACACCTCAATTTGTTGAAGGTTTTTAACCTTAGTCTTACTTAGGTTAATCATCCACTATATATGATCACATAAATTAGATGGGGAATTAATCTATCTTTGTAACCCCTTAGGTCATCATTCCAGGAGGATTACATCATCAAAAATTATAAGCAAGGAGATCAAGATGTGGTGTAGAAGACAACATTCCCATCTTGTATATGCTCTTTGATAAAGTGATCTAACTCATTAGTTTGAATCCTAAAGAGAGTTGACATGAGATAACACACCTATTTGGCCCCTATAGTACTTCTATTGAAGTCCCAAAGGCTATGATCATTGTAAAGGCAACCAAAAACTAACTTGTCAAGTCTCATGATGGTAACCAAAAGGGTTCTGGAAATACTAATGTCTTGTAACCTCTAGAACAAGGCCTATTGTAGGACCAAGTTGAATGCCTTATGAAGGTCCACAAAACAACATAAGGCCTTTAAAGAATGGTTATGAACCTCGCCAATAATGGCATGGAGTGTGAAGCTATGATCAATGGTAAGATACTCTGGATGGAATCTTTATTGCCCTAAAACCTTGAGGTACCTTAAACCAACCCCCAATTTGAAAATGAGATGGATGATATGGTGAGACCATGAGGGAGTATGATTGAGAAAACAACATGAATAAATAGATTTGCAATGTGAAAGTCAAGAGAGTGAATACCGTATCTAGGAATTCTAAAGGACTTTCTCATCCACATCCCTATCGGTCCTCTTGGTTATGATGACTCTCATAATGTTTCCATGTGAAAATATAAGACAACATGACGGGGGGGATGTGTGATCTGTACCATAGGTAATTCTTAAGGATGTCATAAATGGAAGTATGTGAGAACACGAATTGATTATCTATATTAAGTGGGAGAGAAACTTGTATGATGGAAAAAGGTTTCCTTAAATGGAATTAACTGAAAGATAGAGGGATTTCAAAAATCTTGTGCCTTCTTATGGAATACAATTCATGCTTTCTACGAAGTAGATGCCAATCATGTCCATAATGTAGGTTGCAAAGAAGGCACAAGATTTAGCCTACATTCTTGTGCCTTCTTATGGCTTATCAAAGTGGGTGGTAGTGTGTGGGGTGTGAAAGTGGGATGACGTACGGGGAGTAATGTGCAAGGGGGAATTGAAGGGGAAGGTAATGGATGCACGATCAAAAAGTAGAAGTGGGAAATTGAAAGGTGTAGGATTTGAGGAAGCAGTTCCTAGATAGCCATAATATGATTGACCAAACAACCATGGTGAGGAGAAGTTGAATGGACTGAAGTCCGAGGGAGTAAATAGAGAAACAATGGATGTGGTATTGTTGTTCTATAGACACCAAAAAACTAAATGGATTTTGGGGAAAAAGGTTAAGCATATTTTTTCTATAGTTTTTAGGCTGAATTTGTTTTACAACAGAGAGAGAGATGCCAGGATTATTTTTATGGTTTTAAAAGATGAGCTAGGGTATTTTTGCCTAATTGAAAGCTAGGTTGTATTTTTTGAATAATAATAATAACAATTTAAATTTAAAGCTAAAATAATAATGAATAAATAAACTTGGGGAAAAAACGGAGGGGAAGAAAATCAAAATTTTAAAGGAAAAGGCAATTGAAATTTTTTTAGGGGTAAATCTTTTTGAAAGGTCATACATCTATACAATTGTGGTCTCGTAGAGAGTAAATATTATCATACAACACATTTGCAAGTGAACTTCAATTATATGCACGCCTAATAGAAAAATTGGATGGAAATTTAATTGTGCATATCAAACAAGTAGTTAGTTGAAACTTCATAGATCTAGCAAATAATTGGTTGGAATTTGACAAATTGAACAAGTAATTTTGTATTTTTTGAACAATTTGTTGTTTAAGAGAAGAATGAACATAAATTGGTCTATTTTAGAAATTATTTGGTAAATTTTGTTGAGAAATCTATAGGGCAATAGTTAGGATGATTTCTCTTTTCTTGATAATTGCTTGTGATGCCTTTTTACTTTTTCATACTTATTAGCCTCTTCACTTATTATAATGTTTGTGTATCATCAAACATCTACTAAAACAAGAAGAAAAATAGTACACAAGAACACAGAATGTAGGTTGCAAGCAAGCACCAAAACCTCTCCACTTGAGAGGAAAACCTGCAAATATCTTCTCTTCTTATAGATTCTTCAATTGATGGATTCCAAGACCTCTAGACCAATACCAATAACCTCCAAGACCAAGTTTAACCCTTTTGGATAACGTGTTTCCTTTTTCCAAGTCAAACCCAGTCAAATCTCCTCCAGCGGTACAACTTCGACCCTAGCTACAGAATTTCAACCTCTACTATAGGTCTAAAATTTTTGGTCCTCCCGGCAGCAACTATTGACACACGTGTGAGCTTATTCTGGCCTCCCAAGGATTCTTTAGACATTTTCTTGACTTTATCCTTATTCTAATGCTTGAGGATGATCTAATGTGGCCTTTTTTGGCCTTCTTTCTCTTCTTTCTTCAAGATCGAACATGCAGGGAAAAAAAAAAAAAAACCTAGTTTAGGCAGCAACTATTGACACGTGTGAGCTTATTCTGCCCTCCCAAGGATTCTTTAGACATTTTCTTGACTTTATCCTTCTTCTAATGCTTGAGGATGACCTAATGTGGCCTTTGTTGGCCTTCTTTCTTGAATGGGTGAGTGATGAATGTCTTCCAAGGAGGTTGAGTTCCCTCATTTATATAGGCTTCTAAAGGTGGACGTGGCTCCTCAAAATAGGTTAAATTCCCAACTGCCAGGCTGACTTGACCTTGAAGGGTATTTTGACATTTTAATGAAAAATAATAATTGTGTTTACAAGTTACAATGTGCCTGATGGGGTCTTCAACTTATGACAATCTCTTTTGACTTCTTGACCTAGGAAAAACCCTAGAAGCACTCAATGGGTGTTTGACCTCTATATTAAAATACCTTGAGCATGAAACCCATGCTCCAAAAATAATAGTAATAATTTTCTTTTCTTTTGCAACATACGAGAATCAAAAGTGCATTTCATATTTATGAAGATCGAACCTAGTTACACGTTTTTCAAAACTCATTCTTAACTAGGGAGGTATTCATAAATGGTACAAGGACATTCTCAATCTGAAGAGATCTGATAGGAAGAGCCGCATTGGTAACCCATATGTTTACCATCATAAAAACCAACATTGTCATATAGCAAGGCCTTAACTAATAGCTCTATCTCTCCACAAGATCAGAGCACAATGCTGGCAAAACCAATGATTTATAGACACCATATTCATTGTCTCTTAAGGCACATACCTCACCCGGGTGTTCACTGAGTATGTCCTTCCTTAGACTATTCTTATCTTTGATAGCTAGTCCTCAAAGAATATCAGTCCTCAACTACTCTTATCTTGGGTGACCTACCACATCCTCAAAGAGTATCAGATGCCAGATGCTTACCCAATACTCCATTTTTTCTTCCCAAGTGAAGACAAGAATGATGTTCCTATCTCTCCTTCTTAACCAGGGAGGATATATCAACCAAACCAAGCCGGTTTCTCAAATACACAGCTTCTTATTGGGAAGATAATTTTTTAATATGTCAGCTACTTTCTCATCGGTGGAGGTATATTGTAGCTGCAACACACCTTCTTGTAAGCATCTGAATGTAGTGATACTTGTTGTTTATATGCCTTGTTTTTCCATGAAACATTGGCTCTTCAGAAAATATTATACAACTGGTGTTATCTCAGTGTATCACTGTAGGGTCCATTGGTCCTTTGAATAAGTTGGACAACAGCTTTCTTAACAAGATAAATTCTTTGCTCACGTCACAGGCTACAATATATTCAACCTCAACACTATTCAAAGAAATTGTACCTTGTTGTCTTCTCATCCATGAGATCATGGAGGATCCCAAACTAAAATATCCTCATGTAGTGCTCCTTCCATCTTGCTCACTGCCTCCCTAGTCGGAATTTGTATATCCAATCAAGTGGACAACATTCCTCCCATCATATTTTAGGTAGTAGTGGGTTGTTCCTTAGAGATATCTTAGTATGTGCTTGGTTGTTATCCAATGATCATGCTTTAGCTCCACTTGGAACTTAGTGAGAATATTCACTGCAAAACATATGTCTGGTCGAGTATTCATCAGGTACATTAGTGAGCCAATCAATTATCTATACCTAGTAAGATCCACTGGGTTGGATTCATAACTCCTTAGTCTCTTCAAGTTTATGATCATCAGGGTTGTCATTGGTTTGCAATCCATCATGTCAAACCTCTTCAACATCTCGATCACATACTTCCCTTGACCTAGGTAGATCTCATCAAGTCTCTTCCAGAATTGTAGTCCCAAATAATAGTACATCATCCCAAGATCCTTCTTATCGAATTTTGTTGCTAGTTGCTTCTTGCATTGTTCAATTTGACCTTCAATACCTATCAAGAGAAGATCATCCAAATACAGAGGAATGATTACAGTCTCACCTTTTACAACCTTGAAATAAAGGTTCGGATCAACATAACTTTTTTTGAAGCCCAATCTTTGAAGGTATGCATCCATCCTTGCATAACATGCCCTTGGCACCTGCTTAAGGCCATATAATGTCTTCTTCAACCTGGAAACATATGCCTCTCTATCTTTGAGTTAAAATCCCAAGGGTTTCTCTATATAGACTTTCTTATCAATTGTGTCATTCAAGAATGTTGTATTAACATCCATTTGATGTATATTCCATCCCATCAATGCTACCAAAGAAACCAATGATCGAATAGTTGTATACCTTGATGTTGGATCAAATGTCTCTTCATAAGCGATGCCTTCTTGTTGAGAGAAGCCCCTAGCCACAAATCTTGCCTTATACTCGTCAATACTTCCATCTACTGCATGTTTAATTTTGTACATCCACTTGGAAGTTACCACGGACTTGTCTTCAGGCCTAGGTACAATTTCCCATACCTCATTCTTCATTATTGATCAATATTCTCTATTCATATCACATGTCCATTTTTTTTATGATTGACAACTTCCACTAAAGTGGATGGCTCTTCTTATATTAACTTTGTCATATATGTTGCAAACCCTGAATATATTTTAGGCTTCTTTCTTTCTCTAAATGTGTCTTTAACTACACCATGACCCTTTGCATCTAATAGGGTGTATTTCAACCAATTAGGTATCTTTCTAGTCTCTTGGATTATCACAGGTTGTATAGGTTCATTGGGACCTCCATCTTCATGATTGAATTATTCTTCCTCCTTAGCAACTTCCTCTTCAAATACCAAAAGTTATTTATCATCAGAGTCCATAGGGAGATATTTTGATTTCTTGAATGCAATACCTTTTTCAAATATCACGTCTTGACTAACTTCTATTCAATTTCCTCCTTTTATGTAGATCCTATAGGTCTTTGAAGAATTACTGTAGCCAACAATTGTTCCCTTCATGCTTAAAGGATCCAACTTATTTCTCTTGTCCTTCCATATATGAATATAAATCTAGACAACTAAAAATTTAGAGATGATCTACGCTTGTTTTCTCCCTATTGAATACTTCTTCAGGAGTCAAGTTTTCTAGTGATTTGTGGGGACTTCGATTATGTATGTAAACAATTGCCTTTGTTGCTTCACCCCATAGGAATTTTAGTGAATCTTGATCAGGTAGCATTGATTTCACACTTTCTTCAATGGATCGATTCTTTCATTTTGCATCTCTATTTTGCTCGGGATGATATGGGACTATCAAGTCCCTCTTAATCGTAGACTCCTTACAGAAGGCTATAAGTTATTTTGAAGTATATTCTTCTCCATTACTAGATCTCAATAACTTGATTCTCCTTTATGTAAGGTTTTGTTGACGGTGCTAGACCCACCAACATTCAAGGGATCTCCCCGATGTGGAGTCCCAATTAGACTTCACACCATTTGGTGTAGGAGTCCCATCTAATATAAAGGCTCGATTGTCGAATCCTTAAATATTTGCCTTGGCTCTAACTGTTAGCAAGAGAGAGGGATGCAATGGTGTTTTCGGAAAGCAAGAAGGTGTGACTGGTGAGTGTTCAATTGTAAATGTGTTAAGGTTCTTCTACTGTGGAGAGGGGAGAAAAGTGAGCCTCTATATGGAGGGTAGTAGTACCACCCAAGAAGAGACATGCATGAACTGAAAGGATCTATTTAACATCCAGTGGAATGTTAGGTCCCTATAATACTAGTGTATTCCCTTATTATTATTGTCATTATAGCCCCTTATTGTTATTGTTGTGCCCATGTTGTCCCCATATTGTTATTATTGTGCCCCATAGAAGCACACTATTGTTATTTTTGTTCCCTTACATTATTCTTGTTATGTCAGCTCTGATTATATTGTGACCCCTTACACTTCTACATATAGAAAGGAGCCCTTGTCATTTGTATCATCCAAGAATTTTTCATTTGTATAATGTAAGGGATGTTTCCCCCTTGAAGAGGCTACTTTTGAAGTCATTTATCTATCTCTTTCTTCTATTTTGTGAGTTGGTTGCATAACAAGTGGTATCAGAGCCTTTGGATTTTAGGGTTTCGCTGCTTCAAACAGGTCATCGTGACATTTTCTCTATAACATTTTTCTACGAAGCTTAAGATGATGAAATTAAAACCCATTTGAGCCAAAATCGTGATGAACCTCTTGACCAAATTTTCAGATATTGTCCCGCTATATTTTCGGAGATATGAACTGAGGAATTTAGGGTTTTTGCAGGCTCCCGAATTCGATCTCAAACAGGTCACCTTGCAAAAATTGTCATAACTTTTTCTCTGAGTCTTAGGTTCAAATTTCATAAGAATTGATAGAAAGAGGACGAACTACAATTTGTTGGGTATCATTTTTAGATCCAAAGATCGAAACAGTGACATGTGGCACGTTGTACAAGTTCTCTCTTTTGAACCAATCTATAATTAGGTCACCGCAGGAGATTGGACATAAATCGTTCTTGGAGAATCCAATTGTGATAATATTTGTGGGGTTGGAAAGAGGATGCAGAGGGCTATCGCATGCAGAAATTTCAGAACTTGGAGATCCGAAATTACAGAGTTACGGTTGTTTGAAGATGAAGCTCATACAAAACAGAAGAAAGTGTCCTGATGATGGACCCCCTTTGGGGTTCGAAACATCGACAGACTAAACTGGAAACTGTGGATAATCCAGAACATGAACTTGCTACAAAAAACAGAAGAAACAAAAAAAAAAATTGTAGTTTTTTTTTTTAAATTTGCATAAGTTTTGTTTGAGAAGGTAGTTTGAAGTGATTCAAAGGGATTTGTGAAGAATAATTACCATTCATTGAATACCCGAAGAAATAAAATGGAAACACCTAGTAAACAACCTGAAATCTCTACTATGACACATGAAGAAGAGGAAGAAATGCAACATGATATATCAAAATTACGAGACCAAGTGTAATAAATGTCGCTCTCACAAAAAGTAACTGAAGCTAAGATTGATGGTTTAAATAATGGAATGGAAGCTAAGATGGATGGTATTGAAGCAAAACTTAAAGGCAACATGGAATATTTGAAGATAGATTTGAAAAAGTTGCTACAAGAAATGCTTACTAATGGTGAAAAGGTAGTAAAGGAAACTCATGATGAGAACAAAAGAAATTTTAGTCATGATTTCATAAACTCTAATGTTGGATTGAAGGTCCACCATGTTCTAAAGATCGATATGAGGAAGTTTGATGGCAAGGATCCCGTAACATGGGTACTACAGATGGAGCGATATTTCAATTTCCATAATGTGCAAAACACACAAAAGGTATGCATTGCAACTTTATATTTGGAACCCAATCATTTTGTATGGTATCGATGGCTTTGGTCTCATAAAAAAATTGTCTCTTGGGCAATTTTTACAAAAAAAATGATAGCACATTATGACGATACAAAAAGAAACATATTTTTTTTTTTTCGCAAACAAAAGGGTTCAATGGTGGAGAACATTGAGGACTTCCAAAAATTGAACATAAACGGAAAATATACTCTAGATGAGCATAGGATTGAGCTGTTTATAGGGACTTTAAAGGAGAACATCCAACATGAGGTTCGCATTTGGGAACCTGATTCATTGGAGAAGGCATTCAAGTTGGCAAGAAAAATTGAAAGCAAAATTATGGCAACAAGGAAGCCTACCACTCACAACTATAAAGATGGAAGATTTGTTGCTCCTAGCCTTCCACAACTACAAGGTTGACACCACAACAATTGGAAGGAAAAAGAGCAAAAGGGCTTTGTTACAGTTGTGATAGCAAATACACTAAAGGTCATAAGTGTGCTGAGAAGAAATTATTTTACATTGATTGTGAAGAGGAGGAAGAAAATGAACAAGAAACATCAAAAGAAGAGGATACACACTAGGAACAAACCCTAGAGAAAGAAGAAATGAATCCGACCATATCTTGTAATGCATTGGCCGGAATTACCACTCCTCAAACTATCAATATAAAAGAACATATCAAGAAGAAAAAGGTAATAGTTTTGATTGATTTGGGTAGTACCCATAATTTTATTCATTGTAAGATAGCCAAGGAATTGAATTTCTTCCTATATCCAACACCAGAGTGTCAAGTGATGGTTGCAAATTGAGGAACCATAAATTTCTCTAGAAAGTGCCATAATATCAAGCTATCCATGGGAGAATAAGTGTTGAATAGTCCAATGCTTTCCATTCCAATGGGTGGTGCTGATGTTGTACTAGGAGTCCAATGGCTACAATATTTGGGTACAATAGCTTTTAATTTTCAAGAACTTTTCATGAAAAAAATTTCAGAAGAAAATGAAGTTGAATGAAGGGGTATAGCAGGGAAAGTAGGAAAGACAATCAACTCTAATGGCATGACAAAGCTTCTAAAGAAAGAACACCGAGGCATAATTGCACAATTATGTTCGCTAGGGGTTCCCACATCGAAATCATCTATTTCTACAGATCTCTAAAAAGTCTTGGACAATCATTCCAAGGTATTTGAGACTCCCAAAGGCCTCCCACCTATTCGTGATCATGATCATGCTATTCATCTGATTCTAGGAAGTGTTCCTCCAAGCTTCAGGCCTTACAAATATCCCTATGCCCAAAAGAGTGAAATTGAATGTATGGTTGGATAAATGTTAGAGCCTTGTATAATTTAACCTAGTCAAAGTTCTTTCTCTGCTCTAGTAGTATTGGTGCACAAGAAGGATGGATCATGGCGCATGTGTCCAAATTATAGGGAGCTCAACAAGCTCACTATTAAAGATAAATT